>LJIJ01003872.1:0-17022 GCA_001718145.1 Orchesella cincta | reverse complement strand
TTTAATACAATTTTTTTTTAAATTCGGAAATACAAGCGATGTGAGGTACCTTAAGCATACAAACTATCCATTTCTATAAGTTGAAATGTTGTTATTCTCGGGTTTCCAGCTAACGGTTGAAAAATAATGGATTTGTTCCAGAAAAACATTATTTTATAAAGTAAAAACATGGGTATTGATTTTAATTAAATAACAACAAACGGCTATACGTTTACATACCTAGAAGAGTATTTGAACTAATACCAGCGGTATGAGGTAGGACTAACTTGGAAGTTTGAACATAAAAACACGAATTGGTTCCAGAATAACAACCCAAATAACTGAAGTTAAAAAACAAATGAATTTATTTGAAAATGTTTTTCGTTTCATAACATATTATTTTGTGTACGTATTCTAGCATTAGCTATTTTAGCATTAACCAAATTTTTGGAATGCTAAAATACTAGTTGGGGTAGCTGGAGCTTATCGTACATCTATTGAATACATAGAAATTGAAATGCAAATAAAATCTCTTGAACAATAAATTTGTCCAGGATGCTGGACTTCAAAATAAATAAATTGAACTCAATAAGCTAATATTATGTAGTAGCTTAATTTTCTCAGTTGTAGGGTACATGGTTATGTATACGGTTGTACAAATCGAGGTGCATTTAAAAATAATGGAAAGGCGGTACGTACTCTTGTAGACTGGTAATTCAGTGTAGAAAATTTGACAGAATCGCTGGTAGAATATTTAATGAGTGGAGTGGCTGCTTCGCAAGAGATATTGTGAGTTAAAGACTCTGTGGCTCATGTTTAAATTTAAATTATGCATTGAAAGGAAGGTGGACTTTTTTAGAGACTATTACTCGACAATCAACCCGCACGGTAAACAATACGAGAACCTCGTGTATACGGTTTGGTTTTACTTCGAAAGCAGAGATTGGCAAACGAACTTTTCATTGGAGGAGTATAAAAGCGTGGAATGAGTTACCGAAGTCAGTTAAGACACGTTCTTCGTATAATTGGTTTAAGAAAAAAGTGAAAGAATTGTTATTGGACAAATGTAAAAACAGACTTTAAAGGGAATTAATGTTTTTTGCGTGTTAATAGATTTGATTTGTAATTTGTTTATAAGTTGACTTTTTGGATAATTTTACCTTCGATAAACCGGTAGGACCCGAAACGCATCTCTTTCAGAATCGCAGACTTAAGCAGTAATTATACCAACTTCCTAAACATTTTAATGCCTATCTAGCCAAGCGATCTTTGTTTGATGCTTTAGATACGACCAGCTTATACGGTTGTAATGGAAACATGGCCTAAATTGGCTACTTTATCAGCCAAATTGGTAACCTTCAAAGTAGGCCGTATTGCTACCTTTTTTATACATATTAGGTATTGCAAAAAGTCAAAAAGTAGGCCATAAATTGGATATGTTTGAGTCTCATTCTAACGGTTAAATAAAACTAAAACGGATTTCAGCCATCGTTTAGCTCATCAATTTACATATATACGTATGTGCACGTATGAGACTCCACTAAGTTGTGAGTAAATGTAAGTTTTGCGAAGGAATGCGTTCCACAATACCTATCTGTATAAAAAAAGGTAGCCACTACGGTGATAAAGCAGCCAGTTTGGTGATGAGGTAGCCATATTGGTAATCAAGTCACCAAATTGGTGATAAAGCAGCCAATTTGGTGATGTTTCCGGCAACTGTTATAACGTTTTAGTGGGCTAATAAAAGAAAACACGGAATTGGAGGGATTGAAAAAACAAATATGAGAAAGTAGAACGGAAAAAAGGGAAGACACCAATATTTTGATATTTCTCAATATCTCAAGAACTCATTTGCGGTTAGTAAGAAATTTAATAGAAATACAATTGCTGCTGAAAAACAAACAACGTAGGCATTCTTTATTCATTTTTTAGTCACAAAAACTATTTAATTATTTGTTACATCAAATATATACGGTTTCTATTGGTGTTATATGAGAAGAAAACTTCTAACAAACTAGGTCTTTATCCATAATTTGTGGTTATAATTTAGTTAATATTTTTCTTTATATTTGATATTTGAGGGACTGGTTTCATTGCTTCTATCAATCTTATCTAACAATCTAACCTAACCTTATTTATGTGAATCTGAAAATTCATATTTAGTGATAGTATTCTCTTAAGCAAACGCAAAGGAATGTACTCCTGTGACAACTAACATAATAGGCTTACAAGGAATAAAATAATACATACTAAACATTTATGTTATTTTAGCATAATATATTTTGTGCTTGACCTTGGATCATGGGTGCAGAATCTTTTAAGGATTTGAAATCTTCCTGTAACCAGATCTAAAGTGTTACTTAATGTATATGAAATGTAACGTGTTGTTACAAAAGATTCTGCACCCGTGCCGGTTTGTTAATCAAATCCAACGACAAAAAGAGTGATTGTTAAAACCATTACCTAAATAAAGTAATGATAAAGATATAAATTCAAAGTAACATAGAACTTCCCAAATAATGTCGCAACTGCAATTTACATTACCTGAGCAAGGAACCCGTAGTTGATTTGGTACAGACCTGTGATACCAATTCCAACTCTCCTATAAGCATACTTATTTCGTTTTTATCAAAGAAGCGCATTCTCCCTCCCTCGCGATCTATCAGCCATTCTTTAAAAAGTGCCAACTTAATTTGTGACAAATTAACAATAACTGAGTCTTTTATTTCTATGAAATAAATGGCATTCTCAATAGCCAAACGTACCTTTCTTGCAACTTCTGCGATAACAATAACTGCAAGTGGTATCATTGTCATATTATGTATGAAATGTACAGAACTTTAAATGTCTCCTGATGCAATTCTTCCATGCAGACTAACAATATCCAAAGCCTGTATGATCACACTCATTAACAATAATGATGACCAAAGTGAATTGAGTGGCGCTGTAAGGATTTTTAGGTGGTTATATTGCTCAAGAATGAATTTCTGATTTACTTGTGGATTGTGAAGGTTCCCAGGGTTGGACGAAAGTTCAGAAATTGCACTTTCGAAACCCTTTACAGCGTACCAAAATGTGAATGGCAAAGTGCAATAGCAGAGCTGCTTGTAAAGAATTTTTGTGACAAAACTTCCAATCATTAAAAGTAGACCCAAAATCCGAAACCAACATCTTCAGAACTGTGCGGTAGAGTTTGATTCACTGAGGAATTTTCCACAAAGAATCGACCCTTTCCTTCTTTCACGAAGGTAGAAAGTATATTTGAGGAACCGGTTTTAACAGCAAAATCTGTAGTAGAAAATGTTCTTACGGCCGTTAGAATGACATTAGCAAAGGTGAATATTATCACATACGCATGTCCAATCTTCAAAAAACAAAATAACAGTTACACATCCATGTTGGCATTCTTTCAGAAACTGGTTTCGTCGGGAATATCTACGACGATTCCCGAATTTGTTCAAGCATGGTCTCAATTTCTTTCCGCTTCATGATGACTGGCCAATATAACTGGATTTGACGAGCAGAAAAAACCAGGGGAATAGCTACTTTAAAATAGGCTGTAGCTTTTGGGTCTTTTGATAGTACAAACGATCGCAGCACTTGGATTGCATATGTTCCTGCGTTAACTAAGCTGAATATCCATATTACAAATAAGCAGATGGCCTAAAAACGTATAACAAATAAATGGTAGAGCATTGAAATTTTTGAGTAACAAGACAATTTTCAATACCTTCTGTGCTATGTTGACTTTAAGGCGACAGCGCCCATCTTGGTCTACAACTGGTTTGAACGGAATGCAGAGTACGTTGTAGCCAACAAAAACAACCAGTGGAATAAGAGAAAGTTTTTAGGCTTGTCAACTTCTGTTGTATAAATTTTTTGATTTTGCAGAAATAATCCAGAATTTAGTTGAAAATTGTTTCAGGATTGGATGTATCGAAAATGGTTTGGTACTACTACGCTTACTATACATTTTCACTTTTTTCTAACTGGAATGAAATAAGGACCGAAAATATGTATTGGTTTAACGTGCGGGAGAAAGACGCAAATGTCTGGAAAAAGAAAAAAAATTCTCCACATACTTCATACGAGCTTTTTTTACCAGGGTTTTCAAAGTTTAATTACAATTTCAGTTTTGTGTGTAATTAGCACTTGGAATGGCGCCTATCGAATTGTGTAGGCTTGGGGAGAACGATATTTGGACATTTTTTTCATGTTGTTTTGTGTTTTCTATTTCCGGTGCTGGGCTGTCAAAAAGAAAAATTATTCGTAGCCGTAATACTTCATGTACATAACACTACATTAAGTCAGCCCTGGGACCCTAATGTGGCCCCCTGAAAAATTTCGAAGATTTCCTAGTTGAATCCTGTGGGTCAAAATAAAGATGTTCCACGGTGAAAAATTTACTAATTTATATTAAGTTATTATATTCACATTCAAAAAATTTTATCCTTCAGCAGTTTTGCTACAAAATTGTTATTTGAATTCCTTTAGTTTTCAGACGGTAATTTGAATATGAATTTTGATGTAACTCAACATATTTAAACACATTTTGAAAAACTCCGTGAGTTACGCTTGCTTGTCAGACTTTCGCTCGCTTTCGCCATCCGGTTTATTTGATTTAAGCTTCATAGTAATAAACAGGACCTATTAACACAAAATACTGGTCTATAATGTATGGTCCTATCTATACATATAGATGTGTAAGTTTCGACTAAATGCAATTGTACCAACATCCATATTGTATATAAAAAATAGAATCTATCGATTTCTTCAATTCAATCAATATCAAGCATCCTGTGGAAAATTTAGTCTACTTGTGCGCGAGCTTGGTGACAAACGTAAAAACTTTCTCAATTTTCGGCTGTTGTATAAAATGGAGCAAACCCTTTTGGTATTCAAAATACAAATTCTACATCACAAAATTGTGTTTTGTTGTGAAAAAGGAAATCTCTCAGTATTTCACATGTAGTTTTTTAACTGTAAAGTGCTTGACCTAACATAAATAATTATGTAGACATAGACTGAATTTTGCAAAGAAAGTGCACATCGCTACCATAAAAGAAAAATACGTTTTCTTCGATATCAGATCAAATGTTTTTTCATTCATGCACTCACATTTAAAATGCATTAACTCGATTGTAAAAGAACTACATAATCCTTGAGGCCTGTTTTAAAAACTTAGGCATTAAGAACGTTTGAACACATGTTTCTGAAAGTTATAAATTTATTTTCTGTTTTTTATTTAATAGACAATAAATCCGTTTTTGGCATGGTAGAATAAAACCAATCACATCATTCGATTCAAGGCATCAAAGTCTATATGCAGGAGTAAAAGGAAAGAAAGCAGTTTTGGAAATTGGTGTTTTTTAAGCAATCGCAATTCTCAAGTCGGTGTTTCAGAGTTACTTGTCTTGGATGCTACATAGTTAATGTGTTTGATGGTTCTAAAGGCTAATATTTGGAATGTATTATTTATTTTGCTGCTAAATGCTCCAGATTTTATACTAATAATTTCTGATAGTTAAAATTTTTGAACTGTCCCCCAATAAGCATTGGGAATCTGGTCACCTTATCTTCAGATAACACTTGCATATCAAACTTCCACCCCCGATACTCCCATGTTATATCAATCCACGTCCCATTTTCATATCTAAACGAGGGAACGGGAGAAATGGAGGGAAAGGATTAATAAGCAAGTGTTATCCTTAGTCTATGACACACGTAGTACATGTACCTGCAGTTTCAAAAATTTGGTGAAGTTTTGGGGACTGATGGGGATAAAGTCAAAAATTGGCCGAAGGGGCTCACAAGTGTGCTATTATTATAAATTTCATTTTTGACTTTGTACACTCAGTCATAGAGTGACCGAGAGATAAGGGCTCTGCAAATATGCGTACGGGAATCCTATTTACACTTCGCTGACTCAGGCTGTGAATATATTTGAAGTTGAGGTATATACTTCAGACTATTGGAATATATCTGCTGAAACCTAATATTACTCCAAACGAAGAGCTTACGTTGCAGGAATACTTTATTTGAAAAATGTTGTTTAAAAGTCAAGTGTCCTTAATTTATTAATGCATTGTACAGAAAAATTGTTAAAGTATAAAAGAAAATAACTTCAACGCCAAAAAATGAGAGTAACAATTTTTCTGAGGTTATTATTTGCTACTGTTCTACAAGTGTGTCACGCCACGCCACTTTCTGAAATTGACTTCGGGACAAGCTTGAATACGTTTTCCGATTGCTTGGTTCATTTCCTTCTACATCGTTTGGAGGTAAGTTTTATTGTATACAATTACTAAAATGAAACTTATATATACAAAACTGACATTACTATTCTCACAGGGAGACGACATTCAGTTTACCGTGAAACCTCTTGTGTTTCCAGTCGTAATATCAAACCATCAATATAATCTGCATCCTCTCAAGAAAAAGAAAACGTGTTTAAAGTGCAACAGTAAGACGTACCCATGCAACGAAAGAAACAAATTTTTTTTCGATCCAAAACCCCCAGAAAAATTAAGGTGTTTTGTCCAGATTTTCGTAACCCCTACTGCATGCTCAGCCACATTACCTGACTTCAAAGGTATATCGCATTACAGAATACGTTTTCACACCATCGGCCTTATTGTTTATAATCGTGGTTCACACGATCCTCCTGAGTTGAGAAAATGTTGCGTATTTTACATTCACGTGGAACCTGATCTAGTGACATCATCGGAAAAACTACAATTGGGACGAATACATTTCATAAACCATTTGCGGCATTCATTCGTCGACTCTAGCTTGCACAATCCAACTAACCTCATTTACTGGATTAAGACCTTGGAATTCCAAAATAGGTTTAAAGTTTCGCAAACGGCTGTTCTAACTTGTACAGACTATATTAGTTTGATTAAAGGAAGGCTGAAACAGTGCCAATCACTGAAAAACTCTGATTTGTCGAAATGCGAGAGCGATTTCAATCACCGACATAAATCGATATACTTGATTAACTACAATTGGCTAACAGAAAACCGCCACACAATCAACCTGCTTCGTCTCGTCTGTCCAAATAGGCTTCTTGTATACAACGGAAAACAGGCATCTATAACAGCAACATACTTAACAAAATGGACTGCTGCAGGTGTGAAGTTACAACCAGTTCTTTGGAGTTTGCTATCAACAAACAGCACTATTATTGGATATAATATTGAAATAATTGACGAAATAGTCGACATAAACCTTAGGATAAGTGTGTACATAAATCCTACTCCTTTGTCAATACGTCATGATAGCATTGAGTTTATAACCTGTGTGCCAATTGCAAAGATGCCTTTTCTATCGTTAGTGGGCTACGTTAGTGCTTTCGACCTGGCTACGTGGACTGGTATTTTTCTGTTTTTAAGTGCTACTATTTTGATATATAACATTGTTGAAAAGAAAGGCAAAGATCAGATTGGTTTCACCGTTACCTTATATTACAGCATTTTGATTGCACAGTCAACGACGAACATAAGCAGTGTTAAAAAACTTACAGGCGGTTGGTTACTAGCCGGATTGTTCCTTACTTATAACTATCAAGGAAGTAATATAGATCAGTTGACTGCCCCCTTGGAGCCAAAAAAGATGGAAAGTTTTCAAGAAATTTTTAGCCAAAACCTTACGATTTTTACTTTGCCAATAAATTATGAAGGGTATGTGACACTATATCCGCTTCAAAAGTCTGAATTTAATTTTTCTTTTGACATAAAGGAGACAGATGTATTGATGTTTATTAATGAAATCACGCTGACACCCCTCTACCTTCGGAAACAATTAAATGACTCTGTAAACAGTTTGGAAAAAAAGTTGGTACGAATTATCAAATATCCTGTTAATGGCAGTGAAATTATCGCCATGTTAAATTTTAAATACTTCGTTGAAGAAATATCAAAATGCCAAAGAGAGGTCTTTGTGGATAAAAATGAAAATGTGCACAGATTGCATTTAGGACTAAGAATGAAAAAGATTAGCGATGCACAGGTTGCAACAAGCAAGTCGTCCTATGGTACCTACTACCAAAATTGGGTGTTTATGTTGACAGAGTTGCCTGAACAGTGGTTGGAAACTCGTTATCTGTCTCTAATACATTCAGGATTGGTTCACCTATGGAATAATTGGAAGTACAGGATTGAACCTGGAATGATACAATGGAATCAGCAAAACTAGAACTTCCACAAGAGGCGAAAGCTATCTCAACTGAAGACAATGTCGTTGTTGTCTTTTACCTTCACTTGTTTTTCTTATAATTTCAATTATGATTTTTGCGTGTGAGTGCAGAAAGCAAGCTGCTTACTTACTTAGTTGGCTTGTCACAACGGCGTTGGGGGTAGCAAAATCTTGTGGTAGGTGTTCTATCAATATTTTCTACTTCAGCATTTTATTTTTATTTCGACTATGGCGCTTAAAACGAAGATTTATTTTTAGCTCAACAATATATTAAAAATGTATTTGGGGCGTTTTAAGCACTTTCACCACATTAAAAAACAAAGTGAAAACATACATAAAATACTTTAATAATTTATCACATTGATATATTATTGTTATACAAATACAGAATTATAAAGGTCTACTTTTTAATAAAAAGCACTTTCAAGAAAAAGCATTTTGGAAAGTGATTTAAACATTCATAACTCAGCGCCAAATGCGAATTTAAAAAATCGGTAAAAAGTTCCCCCTGGGGAATCGACTAAAGAGTCCCTGTCCAAAATTTCAGCTCATTTGCATGAAAAATGAGGACACAAATCGCATTCCGTGAAACGCACTTCAAAGGGGGCTACACGGGACGTCTCAACTTACCCCAATATACAGTAAGCGGTTTTTAGCTCAGAAGAACACTGCGAATCATAATTTTAAGTAATTTTTAAAATCCAGGACATCAATTATTTTTTGGTCGAAATGAGATGTTTCCACTCTGTAATGTTTCTACAATTAATTACCAGAATATTATAAACATACTCTTTAATATCGTCTTGCCATACATGGAAAATGCTATAAATCACTACAATAACAATGCTAAACCCATTATCAGGATCAGGACTTACTTAAAAACCGGTAGATATACTTTAATAAATTTGAAGCAAATTCTTAACCTATTTTATGAATTATGTCACTTCAGTGTAATAAGTAATTACCTTTCGAGATTCTGTTTGACGATAAACTCCTATTTTAGAGTGATGTCAAGATAATTTCATAACAACACAAAACAAAATTTATGCAAGCATTTAACAACTAAAATGATACCCCATATTGCTATTATTTCACTTACAGTAAATAGCTGTTTCTAATTAATTATATTACGCAATGTACCATATACACCGTTTATTGCATTCTCTGCAATACCGAATAAATTAGATTCCTTCCTACCGCACTTATGACACAAGCAGGCAATCAACAATTCTCATCAAAACGAATTCCAAATACAAAACTGGAGTCAACTTCTCAATAAAGTTAGCTCTACCAAACTCTATTTTCAAAACTGGGAGTGCATTCACCATCTGGGTTGAGATTTTACGGGAATGTCCGTGCCCATGGTATAGAGCCATTTTTTTCATGTTGTTCACACAATTCCCAGCCAAATCATTTATAGAACCAAAACCTCCAAACACACCTAGAATGATTGTAGGTGCATAAATAATCGTTTGAACGTAGAAGCAATTCATCCAAAACAGGCTGCTTCCATTTGTGAACGTTCCAGCTGCCAAACTGGGTATCAATTTGATCGCACAGAGAACCAGAATCATTCCCAAGGTAACAAGAATAGATACAACAATATCGGAATGAGTCTGATTAAAACGGTCCACAAGAATTTGTATATGCTGATATGCTAACACGGCTTGGTCAAATGGTTTTCTCATTTTACCCCTCCTGACACAGGAATGAATCAATTTTCTGCAAAATTTTCAACAAAACACGGAAATATAAAAACACAGTCATGAATACTTTGTTAATTTCATCTGTTTAAGGTCTTACCGATTGAGTGTTGATAAATACAGATATATTGTTACTGCACATACCCCGACTTGACTTATAATCAGGACTGCCAGCTTACCAAAGTTAACCCAGATTGGCCAATTTGCCAATATTATCAGAGACGTTGCCAATTGTGCCAGCAGATACCTCTGATCAATATAGGTTTTCAATACTTCCATCACATTTGTTCCAGGTGTGACTGCGAGGAAATTCATGGGTGAAGCGGGAAGGAGAACGGCCATAATTGTCAAAATATATGGGGGAAGTGTTCCACCTAATCTGAACAGAGTATCCACTATTTTTATTCGGTTTACTAGTCTTCTTGTAGAAGCTTCGCCTAGTGCAGTTTTGAATGCAGCTGAATTGGCTTCCTCAAACCGATAAGCAGAGTTGATAAACTCTTCAAATTCCTTTCCAACACGGAGCATCAAACTGGAGTATTGGACCATGAGGAATAAAACCGTTGTTATATAAATTCCCATCGCCATATCAAGGCTCATTGATTTGACAGTGGATGTCGTGGAAATGTGGAGAAGCTGTAGACTTCCGAGGAATCCACAGGCAATGCAGTGTCGTTTGAATATTTTTCTATTTACTTTGAATAAAAGGTTCGTTTCGTCCCATGTGTAATTTTTTCCAGTAATAAAACTAGCAGCTTGCGCTCCTGAAGTTAAGGATTGAAGTAGATTTGCTTCCCGAAGCATTTTTGAGTTGCTTTTGTTTGCAAGAAATATTTACGACTTCTAAACGAGTTGGAAAACGTTGTTAGAATGACTACTGTTGGAGAGTTTTGAGCTTTCTCTTCCTGGTTTTTTAATTGGTATTAATCCACAGCCTTTTTCGTCGGCGATATTTCTATTTACGCCAACAACTCAACTTTCAAATAATATTACATTATCTTGACATTACGTGCAACCCCTGTTTGTTGTAGTGTTAAACTGTTAAATATACGAGCTTGTTAATAATTAAGTATTTCTTTTTTTATTTAAATTCCTATGTGATTTGTGTAAGTATCCTCCTTTTTAGGCACAAAGGGTGAAAGCGTTATGAATAAGTAGGTTAACATTAAAATCCCACCACAGCTGTATACTTTGAATGGTTGGGAATTATAAATTTGTCCCAAAATTACATAGCAAAGTAAAATAATTTGCACTTGTTATTCGACAAACTCCATAATATATTTCTCCTTATTTCTACACTTCTTTTGTGTTAGTGAGAAATACAAATTCCAAATACAGTGTTTACTGAGAAAACTAGCTGGCTCATTTCAAGTTTGCTTTAATAAATTATTCAGGAAATTTCTTTCTGAATTTAAATCATCATTATATTATATAATTTCATTTATTGTCATGGATTCAGCACACTTTTCGCCTTTCCAAAAACAATTTGCAAGAAAAACAGAATGTTCCCATATCGTGTTGTGTAGGCTTAATGTTAGTAATAGAAAACAGTTACTTTATGGTAAAACTTCTTCAAATAGCCTTGTTATCTATGTCTAGTAGAGTGAAAGCGTTTATTTTAGAGTCGCTGGCTTTTTCATATGTTGGTGTTTTGATTTTACGCTAAACATTTGTAACAACAGCTAACTATCTATATTACGTATTACATTAAATCGTTTTGCGTATCCTTTTTATCATCCGATAATGCTATCGCAAATACGCAACAGTATACTAATACTTCATTGTGACATCATTATAATATTCTATGTATTATGGGAATGCATCAACACAAATATGTCCTAAATAAAAATTTGCTTAAAATCCTTGGGGTTGTGCTAGTGAGCCAAGTTTCAAACGAATCTTGTCCATTCTTGTACGTGTTCCCGTTTTGCATGTTCTTTTCCTGATGTCGAATATGTTTTTGAAAATGTTATCAATAAGCATAAAACAAGTATCTGCAATGATAGCTCTAAGAATTTTGTTAAACATTTCTCCCCAGAAAAATGTCACATTAGTGTAACTACCCTTAGCAGAATTTTATTGACAATAAACATTATTGTAGGTTTGTTCAAGAAAACCGATGTCTAGATAATCTCAAAATTGTATACACAAATTTTTGGAGTTCTAATAAAGGTAAGTTCAGATTCTTTCCATTTTGGAAATGACAAGGCTCCCAATTAATGGAAATATTTTGCAAATCATATCTCAATCGACATCAAGTATTAGGCTGATTTAGCAATTAAATTGAACAAACAATAAAATTCGTAGTCAAACATGTTTTTCCTGTTAATCTGCAAAACAACTATTGTTCTTAGTTGGAGTAATAAAGCGTTATTTGATGGAGAGTTGTAAACTGTCGTAATTTTTTATGTTAACATGTATTATTCTTCAGTTTAAATTGAGTTTTGTTTTCCAGTTTACGACAAATTGAGTTTGTAATTGAAATACGTATTGTAACAGGATTTTGTTTTTACCAAAAGATAACTTTAGTTTTTATTGATTTGATTAATGAAAAATTGTTTCTCGGTAAACAATCAGGAGTTGTGAGACAACGAGCGTAAAAAGAACTCAATAAGGAAATTAACTTACTTAGCCCAAATTGCGTTTTAAAAGCTTATTAAGATTAGTTTTGCGTTCCAAGTCAAAAAAAATATTATTGAGCCTTGTTTTTCCAAACGGTTAATAGGAACAATAAAATAACATGATTTTAACAAGGAAGTTGTTTACACGAAGTAGGGATTCAATAAGAAAATCCATTTAGGTAAAAATTGAATTTCTGTTTTTATAGGAGCAGACAAATATAATGGGGACAAAGGAAACATTAACTCTCTCATTTGTTCACAACCAAACATTTTTCTTCTGTTACCAGGACTGGTGACGGTAATTTCTAAAGCATTTTTTGTTTTCGTACGTAAAACCGAAGTTGTATTTTACTCATCACATTGAATAGCCCTAATCCTTAAAAATGTTATCTCAAGCTTCACGAACTGATGTTGCAAATCAAAATAGGATTCTTTTACGATGTTCCCGCTTGCCGGTCCACACTGTTTCAAAGGAACCAAATTTTTGCAAAAAGTCGATTTTAGTATGAATTTTTAAATGAATGAAAACACAGGCTGCTTAGCATGAATCATGAAAAGTTCATCGAAATGTATTTAAGAAAAATCAATTTCAGATGTACGGACTCATTGTGCTTGAAAATCAGCTAAAAATCGAAAATTCAAATTCGCAAAATCATGCTTCCGGAAGTGTTTGTAATATAGATAGAGTTGCGCATTGTTGCATTTTTTTTCATGGTAAGTACGAAAATTTCCATGTTCTCTTCTCTAGGATAGCGTTGGAACCAAAAAGTGATCTCGTGCGCAACTCATTTAATTGTATATTGAAGTTGAGCCATCTTGAATTGTGAGTGTGCAGGGTTGTATAATCATGCATATTTTTGAAAAAAATATTTTTCGTAATAAATACGACTGAATACAACACAAGCAATAAGAATGAAGGTATTTTATGCAGTCATTAGAGATTTTAATTAAAAATCGAATAAACTGCTTACTGCAAACAACCTCTGGAAAACCATAAACGGAGAACAGGGCACGGAACAGCAAAACTAACCGTGAATCAATAAGGAAGGTGATAAAATTAGTAGTAGTAATTGAAGTACGGAGGAGGTGGGTGTCGGAATGGAGGAGGAGCCGGGTGATGGAAGAGAAGAAAAGGGGCATTTGGGGGGACAGATTGTAAAGAGAAAAATAATCATGCATTTGGTAGTAAAAAAGGTAAAAATGAAGAAGGGGATTATGGTGGAGATGACGTCAAAGAGGAGGTGAAATCATTGAGAGGAGGCATCATTTTTCATATTAAATGCAAAGAAATTAAACAAGCAGTCACTAATGTAGTTCTATGTATTAAGTATTTAGTTCATTCTATAAAAGAAAAGATATTGTACAGTTAAAAGGTCTTTACGATCATGAAAGAATAAGTTCCTTATATGCGGAATCCTTGGAAGAAGGTATCATAAAGGATATCTATTTCAAAGTTTGCCTTGTTGTACTTATAAAACTTTGTCAAGCTACTTCAGCAAAATTGCTGCGTCCTCAATATATTTTCAACTGTTCCCACAGCTTCCGCAATATCAATTGTTTTCCCGATCGAAAAAAAAATATGGGCAGCAAGTGTGTGACAAATGTTTATACGCTTCCTATTAAAGTGTATTTTTGAATTAACCTGTAGACAAATGTAGAATACGGAAATTATGTATTATTACAAATGGCATGCTAGGTAGGAAGCTAACTAAAACTTTGTAACTCTTACAAAAACAAGTCAAAATTATGATAATCGTAGAATTATTCTTCCTTCCCACATACATAAGACGAATGTCAAGTGCATGTATGAGTTTTAGCTTTAAGTAATAGAAATATTAGGATTAAAACACATCATTGACGACATTTAGTGTAATTACGGGTTACAATTTTTTTTTATCATTAACAATATGCACATAACACATGCAAGCATTTTCATACTGGCGAAAGTCAAGAGTGTCATCAAATTTGGGATACAAAAAAGCCAGTAGTAATGGGTTTGGCCTGCTTCTAGGCCATCATCAGGATGAGAGCAACACACTCATCGACCATTGGGCCCCCCCTTTTAAAGCTGTGAACGGCTTCCTGTTTAAGCCTGTGGAACGGCTTCTTGCCTGTGAACGGCTTTCCCTTTTAAAAGGCTGTGGAACGGCTTCCCTGATTAAAGGCCCGTGGAACGGCTCACATTCTAGAAGCATTTAGTCTCGTGGGAGTGAGATCCACCCCATTAGAGCGGCCTTAAGGGGTGGGATCCCCGGGGCCCTCAGGTCGGCAAAAGCACACAAAAGTAATGCGCGCTTTTGCGTCATCGCGCTGGAGGCTCCCGCTCTCCACTCATCCTTCCCGAGCCCAGGATAAGTGAAGTGAAAGATCTTCTGGCCCCGGTTTCCCCCCACGATACACGCACGCACAGAATCATTAATACCTGTACACCTAATCTGCGTTTTCTTAATCCATTTCTATCTCGTCGTCTCTTCGTTTAGTTCAAAAAGGTGGTCTCTCTTCATTACACAGTTCTACTTCATCTGATGGTACCACTTCCTCCTCATTTTCTTCATCTGGGAACAATTCAACTGGTGCACTACTGCGCCCGGTGTAACGGGGCAAAGCAACATTTCAATTACTGCGTGTGGAAGCGGTTCTTTTCGTAAGTTTGTATGTTTTTCACTAAGAGACAATGTTGAAATAATGGGGTCTGATGTATCCATTGCTCTCAAAAACGTGTCTTTTATGTTGCTATGCGACTGGTTTTTCGGGCATGAGCAAGACGATCTCTTCTATAGAGTTTGTTTTTGGATTCACCAGCGTGTTCTGAAAGCATTTCCAAGAGGCAATACGCTGTTTTCAATAATTTCCTTTCCATGAACCAGTATTTTGTGGCAGGCGTTGCGCTCATATGGTACCAAGGTATTTTTAACATATAAGTTGTGGCGGTCTCCAAACAGTAATTACCGAATTTTTCAGGATCAATTGGCATAATTTAGATTGATCAATTATTAATTGTTTTTTAATCTTCCGATGCAAATCAACATCAAAGTCTAAAATTGCCGCCAAACATCTTTCGTGTTTTCTGAAGCAGACTTGGCAGTGTTACCATCATCGAGGCTGCCCACTACCATCCGGATCAGGAATCAACGAAGCAGTTGCAATATGTTGAAATAGTTCCATTTGGAAATACCTTTTTTTAGCTTCAACTGATTTCTTTTCCGTTCCACAGTTCTCGCCTGCCACTTTTTTATGTCCATTTTGTTGAAATATGAAGAACAAGTTCCAAAACAGTCTAATATAAGCATGCATAGAATTTAATACGCATGCTTGAGGTTTTTCCGGTTTTTGCTGGCAAAAACGAGGTGTACCAATGTTTGAGAGATCATTAAAAAATTTAGGCTTGCAGCTGACAGGATGGGACAAACTTAATGCTCGCAGTTCCGGTAATCGCATTCAGCACCTTCCATCTATGATGGTTAAAAGCTATTCAAACGTAACTTCCGACCGCGGTCGATATGGAGTTCCATGTGGGAAACTCCGTGGTTAGCCCAAGTACATTCCCTCAAGCGATGGTTACCCTTTCCTGATTCTCATCACATTTTGTGGAATTCTTTCTCTGGCAAGTGCGTACGTCAATTTTAGCCACCATTGGATTCACGAACGACCTCACTTTAACATTGGTCTAGTTGTAATGCATGTCGAATCTTCGGTTTCTTTGGGAGCTGCAGTTGCATCGCCAATTTGCTTATATCTAAAGAGGAATTCAATACCCGGGGTGAATAAATTGCTTTGTTTGACAGCGGAGCTACATAAGAGTAAGGATTAATAATATAACTAACTTTTTTAAACACTGCCACAAATTTGCTTAAATTTTGTAACAATTTTTCAGAATACAAAGGAACTAATCGGATGGAAATATTCGATATAATTCTGCTCCTTCTGATGTTAGGAGTCGTTGGATGCCCGTGGATTATAATTTTTTCCTCTCAATTCTTCAGCTTTGACCCATTTTATTTCGTATTTGAAGACCTGCTTGGAGACCCTTACCAACAGAACATAAAAATGATTTCCATTTCATTCCTTTGTCGCCTAATTCTTCTAACTGGGGCATTTGAGTGTGCCAGAACCCTTGTAATTGTTTGCAGACACTTCTAATCGTAGTTAACAGAATGCAAAAGAATATTAGTTTGCTCATCAACAGCAACGCTAACATCAATATTATAATGCGCGACTACACAAAACTAAACCTGGTTTACATAGAAATAGCCCCTATCTTACATATAACTACTTCGGTTACAATATCAACATGCTTTTGGGCCCAGGTAATGTCCGCATGGATTGTAATCAAAGGTTTCGAAAAAATTCCACTTTTCATGTATCTGTTATTTACATGCATCTCCATTTTCATTTTCGTTGGGGGCCATTTGTTTTTCAGTTTGATCTGCAATGTGAGCGAAAATTGCTCTGAAGTGCTTGATAATTGTAGAAAAGCAAGCTAAAAAAAGGGTTTAGTAAAATCAATTGATACGATAGAAGGC
>LJIJ01003871.1:0-17023 GCA_001718145.1 Orchesella cincta | reverse complement strand
GATCTCTGGTCAGGTGGCTTTTTTCTGAAAATCAATATTTTATATGCGTGTTTGCTGTTATCGATGAAAAACCAGGAAAAAGCAAACACGTGAGCATACCTTGGTAGTCTGTATCTCTGCACAACTATGCAAGGTCTCACTTTTATTTATATGAAATTTGTTAACATTTATCTCAAGAAAGGAATTCAAAAATCTGATGTAAAATCATTAATTTCATGCCAAAACTAACCCGAACAACAAATTGTTTAAAATATACTTCTCTACAAAAATTCACTTTATATTCAGGAGTAGTAGTCATCAATTATTTGTAAGCTCATCGTGCGAATAAATCATGCCCCAGCAGCAATATTAGTGAAAAAAGCAAAAAGCGAGACAACGTTTTTTACACCAAAGTTGTTCATTCTTAGTGCGAAATGGCCCCATTATTTTTATAATGTTGTCAGACTACCAACTTGACTCAATAATCGTACCTATATTGTAACAATACATAGAAATATAGCGAACCCATAGCATAAACGAGTATCCGTATAAAAGTAGTTTCGTGCATGGTCTACACAGATTTTAAGCTTTAGTTCTACCATTCAGTTGTATTTCTTCCTTACACGAAAGCACAATGTTCCTTTACATACGCAAAAATATCCGATTTGTCACGGAAACACAGGACAGAGTGAATACTTGTTACTGAAACTCTTTGCCAGCCTTGTGAAACACAAAGAGTTGACAATAGCGTATTCAGCTTCCATGGGGAACTCGTGTTCCGTTTTTCTAAATGCCAGCATATCATCAACAGCTTGAGTTACTGGTAGCTTTCCGTTTCTAAGTTGCAAATATTCGATATAACGAAGTTAAAATCTTATTGAAAGGTTCAAATCCCAAGTTAAAAAGCTTGTTCTGCTGTGTGTAACCGTGGCAATATCCAAAATGGCTCAAAACTACACAAATTTTTCAGTTGAAATCGAATCCACCAACGAAACAGAGCTGACTTCTTGTTCACCTACTAAATTACAATTCGCGATAATGGAACTGCTTGGAATTTTTTTTCGACATTAAGTTCAAAGATATTCATCGATTTATATAACAGGATTCTCCGTTGATGATGTTTCTTTTCAGCGTGGGAAATATTTACGTTTTAATTATCACACATAAGGTGAGTGTCCAGTTGCCTACTACAAACTTAGTTAGTAATTTTGTTTTTTATAACTTGTCAACTGCCTCAAATACAATGCTTGTAACCATTAAGAATAAAAACGGTCTATTAAATTTCTAATTAAAACAGAAGAAACGCCAGTGGAAAACGTAGCAGGATTGACTTACCTTTTTTTCACCTGACATTGCGGATTTGCTTGGTGAATTTGTCATGATGCCACTCAGCGTTCAAATTTCGATAAAATTCGTTACTTTTTCTATTACGAACCGCCTTTTCAAACAAAAAATAAAAAAAATTCACTTATTTAAACAACATTTTCCAGATCGCTTGAAATACACGGCTCGCTTGGCAAGCGGTGATATATGTGCAGACTCATGTTGTCTCTCAAATTTTTGGTTGGTACCTTAATGGTTTTGTGATCGTTGTTATCAGCCTAGATCTATATTTTGCCGTGGTAAGGCCCTTGGGAATAGCTTATGCAGAGGAGCGTGCAAAGATTATGCTCGCTGCAGCCTGGATTGCAAGCTTCATTTGCAGTTTACCCCAGCCATTTGTATGGCATGTTGAGAAGTTTGACTGCTTCGATGTATGCACTACATTGAACTCCTATCCATCCAAGATGCATGCGATAGCCTACGATGCGTTCGTTATCTTTTTTTTCAACTTGCTTCCGCTCTCAATTATTGTATTCTGCTACGCCAGCATTTTGTTCCAAATTTATCAAGTCAACAGAAAATCACAAGGTTAGTTGACAATAAATTTCTTCATCTATAAAAGTTCTAAAGAATATTTTTAAACAAAAAAGTTTTATGTTTAGACAATTCACTTGGGCGATCAAATGCAAACACTTATTGTCGAGCAAGGGCTCGAACGCTGAAGATTTCCGTGACGATTGTTACTACTTTCTTCGTTTGCTGGGCTCCCTGGTCAATCAAATGGCTTTGGTAAGGATATAGTGTGAAAGTTCCAGAGTTTTTGAGGATTATGTTTTTATAATCCCACTCTTCCATTAGGTACTGGATCGACAGCAAATCTCTTGACGCTGTTGATGTACGCATCCATGCAATCATTTTCATGTGTATTGGTATCAACTCCCTTTTGAATCCACTTATCTATGGCTATTTCCATGTTCGGAAAAATACAAAGCGAAGGCCAGTCAAAAAACGGTTTTGGAATTTTGTGGATGCTAAGATTGGATTTAAAAGTACGTAAGCATAAACTTAATTGTAAAAATTATTACAAAATTTACAATATTCACATTTTCTCCTCAATTTGACAGAAACAGACGGAAAACAAAATGAAAATGGCAAAATAGATAATAAAATGGCTGACGACAGAAATAGCGGAGTTGAGATTTCAGACATTTCCGTTACCCGAATCAGTGATACAAATACGCACACGAGTGAAATTGTTGACTAATTTTTGATTGTGAAACTTAACCCTGTAGTACTAGATTGGGCAGCTAGTAATGAAAGCTTGCTTCCGATGGGAAAGCAGTTTAATACCATTATAGTTGTGATTGTCTAGTGGTACAAATTTAAATGTAGGGTTAAAATAAAATGGGAGCATCAAAGCTCAGAATTTACTTTGAAAAAATTTAATGCACATGTTGGAGCTTTCAGATCTAAAAGCATCAGTCATCATCATCGTCCTCTCAATTACACAGGTGGACAGATTGATAGTAAATCCTTACTGGATTGAGGAACTGCAGTTGGCAACATCAAGTTTTAGGCTTTGTGAACAAAATACTTGTTTCTTGATGATTCTGATCTGGTAGCTTTTATATGATAAATGATATTATGTATGCATGTTGTTTACATCCTATTTTAACCATTGAAACCTATGTGAGCATACCTGCCTGCCAATTTACGCTTCAGCTCTTTAGTTCAGGCCGAATAAGCCGTGCATTTTTATTGCTCATCAATTGACGCAATCGTGTTCGTGAGAAGAAACTAATTGTAAGTGCAAAGCAGGACAAGTTTTTTACACTAAAGTTGTTCTATCCTGTGTGTAGGCTTACCTTATAATGTGTCAGACTCCCAACTCAATTCGTTTGAATTAGCATACCCAAATTGTAAAATTTATAGATAATATAACAAAATGTGAGGAGCCTAAAGATTACGTCAGAATATGTGAGTTAGTTGGAACAAGCTCTCAGTTGTTACTTCACTTTATGCAGATTCTGACGTATTATTAGGTTCCCTTCGACAAACATTTGTTATATTATGCTATAAATTTTAGCAGTTGGTATGCTAAATTCAAAACGAATTGAGTTTTGGACGATTGCTGTTCTGACCACATTATCAGGGTAATGCCTGAGCATGCGGAGTCCAGTAACATACTACACGGATTGAAACAACTTTTGCGCTGTAAAAAACTGTCCTGCTTTGCACTTACAATTAGCTTCTTCTCACGAACACGATTGGCGTCAATTGATGAGCAATAAAAATGCCGGCTTATTGCCCTGAACTAAAGAGCTGTGAGCGTAAATTGGCAGCCAGGTATGCTCACATATTGGTTTACATGTTTTTCAGTAGTAAAAATATATGTAAACAACATGCATACATAATATCATTTTTATAAAAAGCTACCCCATTAGAATCATCAAGAAACAAGTATTTTGTTCACAAAGCCTAAAACTTGATGTTGCCAACTGCAGTTCCTCAATCAGTAAGGATTTACATCTATCTATCTGTCCACCTGTGTAATTGAGAGGACGATGATGATGATGATGCTTTTTAGATCTGAAAGCTTCAACATGTGTATTAAATTTTTCAAATAAATTCTGGGCTTTGATGCTCCCATTTTATTTTAACCCTACATTTAAATTTGTACCACTAGACAATCACAACTATAATGGTATTAAACTGATTTTCCAATCTGTGAATTTTCCCATCGGAAGCAAGCTTTCATTACTCGAGCTGCCCAATTTAGTACTACAGGGTTAAGTTTCACAATAAAAAATTAGTCAACAATTTCACTCGTGCGCGTATTTGTATCACTGATTCGGGAAACGGAAATGTCTGAAATCTCAACTCCGCTATTTTCTGTCTCAGCCATTTTATTATCTATTTTGCCATTTTCATTTTGTTTTCCGTCTGTTTCTGTTCAAATTGAGGAGAAAATGTATATTGTAAATTTGTAATAATTCTTACAAATAAGTTTATGCTTACGTACTCTTTGAATCCGATCTTGGCATCCACCCATTTCCAAACCGTTTTTTGACTGGCCTTCGCTTTGTATTTTTCGAACATGGAAAATAGCCATAGATAAGTGGATTCAAAAGGGAGTTGATACCAATACACATGAAAATGATTGCATGGATGCGTACATCAACAGCGTCAAGGGATTTGCTGTCGATCCAATACCTAATGGGAAAGTGGGATTTAAAAAAACATAATCCTCAAACACTCTTAAATTTTCACATTATATCCTTACCAAAGCCATTTGATTGACCAGGGAGCCCAGCAAACGAAGAAAGTAGTAACAATCGTCACGGAAATCTTCAGCGTTCGAAGCCTTGCTCGACATAAGTGTTTGCATTTGATCGCCCAAGTGAATTATCTAAACATAAAACTTTTTTGTTTAAAAAATATTCTTTAGAACTTTTATAGATGAAGAAATTTATTGTCAACTAACCTTGTGATTTCTGTTGACTTGAAATTTGGAACAAAATGCTGGCGTAGCAGAATACAATAATTGAGAGCGGAAGCAAGTTGAAAAAAAAGATGACGAACGCATCGTAGGCTATCGCATGCATCTTGGATGGATAGGAGTTCAATGTAGTGCACACTTCGAAACAGTCAAATTTCTCTACATGCCATACAAATGGCTGGGGTAAACTGCAAATGAAGCTTGCAATCCAGGCTGCAGCAAGCATTATCTTTGCACGCTCCTCTGCATAAGCTATTCCCAAGGCCTTACCACGGCAAAATATAGATCTAGGCTGATAACAACGATCACAAAACCATTGTACCAACCAAAAATTTGGAAGACAACATGAGTCTGCACTCATATCACCAGCTTGCCAAGCGACCGTGTATTTCCAAGCGATCTGGAAAATATTGTTTAAATAGTGAATTATTGATTATTTTTGTTTGAAAGGCGGTCGTACGTAGAAAACGTAACGAATTTTATCGAAATTTGAAACCTTAATTAAAGCTTACCTGCAGTGGCATCATGACAAATGTCACCAGCAAATCCGCAATTGTCAGGTGAAAAAAGAGCAAGTCAATCCTGCTACGTTTACCACTGGCGTTTCTTCTGTTTTAATTAGAATTATAATAGACCGTTTTATTCTTTAATGGTTACAGCATTGTATTTGAAGGAGTCGACGTTATAAAACAAAATTACTAACTAAGTTCGTAGGCAACTGGCCACTCACCTTATGTGTGATATTAAAACGTAAATATTTCCAATCGCTGAAAAGAACATCATCAACGAAAATCCTGTTATGTAAAATCGATGAATATCTTTGAACTTTATGTCGAAAAAAAATTCCAAGCCAGTTCCGTTATCGCGAATTGTAAATTTAGTAGGTGAACAAGAAGACAGCTCTGTTTCGTTGGTGGATTCGATTTCAACTGAAAAATTTGTGTAGTTTTGAGCCATTTTGGATATTGCCACGGTTACACACAGCAGAACAAGCTTTTTAACTTGGGATTTGAAACCTTTCAATAAGATTTTAACTTCGTTATATCGAATATTTGCAACTTAGAAACGGAAAGCTACCAGTAACTCAAGCTGTTGATGATATGCTGGATTTAGAAAAACGGAACACGAGTTCCCCATGGAAGCTGAATACGCTTTGTCAACTCTTTGTGTTTCACAAGGCGGCAAACAGTTTCAGTAACAAGTATTCACTCTGTCCTGTTTTCCGTGACAAATCGATATTTTTGCGTATGTAAAGCGAACATTGTGCTTTTCGTGTAAGGAAGAAATACAACTGAATGGTAGAACTAAAGCTTAAAATCTGTGTAGACCATGCACGAAACTACTTTTATACGGATACTCGTTTATGCTGGGTTCGCTATATTTCTATGTATTGTTACAATATAGGTACGATTATTGAGTCAAGTTGGTAGTCTGACAACATTATAAAATAATCGGGGGCCAATTTCCCTAAATAATGAACAACTTTGGTGTAAAAAAGTTGTCTCGTTTTTGCTACTTTTCACTAATATTGCTGCATGGGCATGAATTATTCGCACGATGAGCTTACAAAAATAAATTGATGAATACTACTCCTGAATATAAAGTGAATTTTTGTAGAGAAGTATATTTTAAAAACAATTTGTTGTTCGGGTTAGTTTGCATGAATAATGTTTACACAGATTTGAATTCTTCTTGAGATAATGTTATACAAATTTAATTACTAAAAAAGTAGACACTTGGCATGAGTTTGTGCAGAGAACAGACTACCAGGTATGCTCACGTGTTTGCTTTTTACTGGTTTTTCATCGATAAACAGCAACACGCATATAAAATATTATTTTCAGAAAAAGCCACCTGACCAGAATCATCTAGCTACAAATGAAGCATTATGTTCACAAACCCTCAAACTTGATCTTGCTACATTGCATTATTACACTTCTCCAATGCAGTAAAGATTTGCATCTATCTGTCCATCTGCATAAAAGAAAAGGACGATGATGACGACTGATAATGTTAGGTTGGGGAAAACTACCAAAGATTTCATGGTTTTGAATACTTTTATTACGTTTTACAAATGAAATCTGGGCTATGGAGCTTTGCACTTTATTTTAACACAATATTTTCATTTGTTTTTGTCGAGCTTAGTAGAAAAGGTGAATTTTACAAAGGACTACAAGCGAATTGGAAACACATACCTACAAAGAGCTTTGTGTTTGCGTTCCACTGAACTCAGTTTTGTTATTACTCGTATCTAAATTACACCCTCGATTGTTCTTCGACTTTCTTCTAAGATGGTAGAAGCCATAGATAACTGGATTCAGAACGGAGTTGGCACAAGAAAACATGAACACGATGGAGTCGCACTTCCGGTATTTGGAAGGTCTCTTAAGTCGGGCTCCGTAGGTATTACAGAAATATTGTAGTGTAATATGCGAATAAGATGCAAGAGTAATTAAGAGAGATGATAACTGATCGGAAGTAGAAAGGCAACTGTCCCGTTTATTAATCAGATCGCCACTGGCGAGCTGTCACCAAATTCATGAGTTCATTCATACATAATATTATGCACACCATCATGATCATGATGCACAGAGAAGCTGAGATGCAGTGTACCTACTGCAATGGTGTTCTACGTGCTAATTATGCATGTACATTTTATAAGCCTAACTATACTTAATTAGCTTAATTTAGATGTTTGGAGAAACTGAAAGTATTGAGAGATTTGAGCAACCTTGGGGAACTGAAGATGAGCAATGGAAGTCAATTCCGATGTGTGTTCTCTCGAACCGAGGGGAAATGCTGGCTAACAAAAGAATTCCACAAAGATCTCTGCATTAAATAGTACTTCTGTGCAATTTAGAGAAGATAAGACCAAGGATCGACCACAGATTTAATTCAGCTACAAGCTACAGTTTACATGGAAAGTGTTTTGTACAAAAAGATGCATTCGTGTCATAAATAATTGTTTTACATGTAATTCGATGTGTACATTTTGATTACATAAATATTTGGACTTTGAAACCATTCACTCACGCAGAAAATGAAAATATGATGACAATAGATGGCATATTATAGCAGCCAAACAGAAACAGAAGAGGATGCAAATCCAAATCCTGCGAATATCATTGACCTTTCTGCCCTCAAAAAATTGAAAGTCCTGAAAAAAGTAGCAACAAAAAGTAACACTCAGTCAGACTTTTAAAAAAATTATTGAAGTGTTTGAAGGTTTGAGAAAACTGACCAGCATAACAACTGCAGCAACAATCAATGCCTTATCCGCACGATCCATCTCATTATCAGTAATCACCACTGCATAGCTATCCGCTGCATACGTCTTGCTCACGGAACTTTCCCTGCATATTTTTCCCCACAAGTCTTGCTGGTTGGAGAGTAAATGTGAAAGTCGTCGGTGAACACGCAATTTTTCAATCGTCCTCTAGGCCACACGATCCTGAACAACAGGTTTGTGTATCCGTAACACGTTGTATGAAGGGGAAAAGTTACAGCAAGCAAAAAACGGGCTCACTTGCTTGACCTTGCCGAGGAGAAATGCATTTCGTTGTACTTTCACATACTGTAAATAAAAACAAATATCAAAGGTAAAAAAGTCTTAAATGCTGGACTATTTAGAAAAAAGTATGGATTCTCATACCGCCCCAAGACCTCCAACACCTGGATCTCCAACCAAATCCAATACACATTCCCCGTCTGGATTGAGTATTTTTAGGTAAAATGGTTGCTCTCTTCGAAAGAGTCGTCTTGTGACAGCCTCCGTTGTTTCCACGATTTCATAAAGCAGTTGACCCGATTTGTCCTCAACATTGTATTTGTTTTGCACATTAACATATTCTGGAAATAAGAGATTGATAACATTTTGGTTTAGAAAATTATTAACTGTTGTATTTACTTATTCACTGACCTTCAGCTGCTTGTCGTATTTGTCGAACAAAAAGGGTGTCCACTAAAGCTAAATCCTTTAAATCATCTCCCAAATATCTTTCAGATCCTTTAGACAATAAATTTGACATTATCGTGCAAAATATTGAAACCATTTTATGAAATAATGCAAACCTTTAAAGACAGATGGACTTCCGGGAATCTTGGGCATCATTGAAATACCACCAGCCATGAAGCTAAGGAGACTGTTTCTTCTTTCACCGAGACTATCACGAGGGTTTGCTCCGGCTTTGTTGTCAAAAATGAGTATGTGATAATCATTACTTACAAAACTTACACATTAATTTCAATGCATTGATGTTTATATTTACCATGATGCTCAACTAATTCTTCGGGCAAAATAACAGGCCCCACAGACCCTCTTTTATTTTTAGACATTTGCAACTCTTTTGACGATAAGCGAATTAGTACGTAAACGAAGGAAAGATATTTTTCAATCGCTTCACCACTGACAATGAACCGAACAAGCCTGGATTACAACTGACATGGTTTCCTGAATTTGACAAATATGTATGCACGATCGACGAATGAGTAATATTAGTGTGTTGCTCATTAACACCTAGTTTTATTTTGGTATTGTTATTGTAGCGTGGGCAATACTCAGTTTGTAAAAACCCCTGAAAAAGTGTGCACCTTGTTAGCTTCCTATGTTAAACTGGAATGAGCGAGATCGGGAAGAAGATAAGAGATAATTGCTTTCACCGGAAACGAACTCTAGCTGCATGTTAAGGCTAAGGCTTGTGGATTTTGCGGTTAATAAAAAATTTGCGTGCATTGCATTCATAGTAATGTAAAAAAAAGTTGAAATAAAAATTTCTCCTTGTTGTTACTTGACCTGGTACAACAAACTCATTATGCAAGTATGCTTACAATACTGTTTTTAAAAAAAATGTTTTGTAGCTTGTTGAGTATTTTTTTAGGAAAATTGATCTGTACTTTTTTGTTGCAGTTGGTTCTTGAATAATTACTTCCAAGTTGTTGGTTACACCATTAGAGTTATGGTGTATAATCAAGCCTCGAATTGCAACCATTGAAAATAAAATCCTACTCGTTGTGCGAATCAAATAATTGGCTTGGCTTTTATGCAAAAGATTTGGATTCGTGAAAGAATGAAAGTAAGAATTGACTGACATTTTGTACATAAGATGAAGAATTCTATATACGTATAATTTTACCTACACCAAACTAAATAGAATGTTTACAAATAAAACCTGCTTTTATAACCCTTTGTAGTAAATTTATTTATACCTCAGTTTCAGATTATGATAAAAAACTGTATTGAAAAGGGGTTATGTATATACTTCCTGCTCAACTTAAGTTGCATAATATTAGGTCACTTGTCTGTAAAATGCAGCTGAATGACAACATGAACAACTTAAGATCTGAACGAGGGTCAGTGACATTAACCTGCGACATGAGGAAGACAAACTAGAAGCCACCTAAAGCTTTCATTTTAAGACTTTAATGTACGGAAGCTAATAAAAATTCGTCAATAATCCGTTACGAAATCACAACCATCACCACTCAATTCATTACAACGTCAAGAGCAATTTGCTCTAGACTTTCAGTGGAAGTGTTTTATATGAAATAGTTCACCCATGTGTGCTCTTTCACACTGAGTTGGTTTTTGTTTCAACAAAAAAAGTTACTTGTAAAACGAAAAACAATAATTAGTTATCGTACTCTATATTATTTTTATGATGAGGTGCTGGTCAGGTCAGTCTGATTGTCCAATGCCACATGAAATACAGAGCAGTGTAAATCATGCTGCATGATTTATGCATGCGATTGCAGTAGACTTCATTTATTATGCCCATGAATATCCGTCTCGCTCGGCAAAAATAAATTTAATCTTTTTTATTCATGAATTCATCCAGAACAGCACGCAGAAACTTTTTCCAGGAAACACACTTCCTTGAGCTCATCACCAAGTTGTTTCAAAACAAAAATTATGCAAAGAATTAGCTTTAACCATAAGCAAATAAAAAAACTAAGATACTCTGATAATTTTATCGCTTACATGAGTGATGAAAAATTTATTGTGCAGTCTTTCTCGCAACTAATTACTTAAAGCACATGTGGTTTTATAACATTTGGTAGGTAGCAATGGAAAATGTTTTTTTCACGGGTTGTTATTGGTATTGGTGTGTTGGTAATGGGTAACTGAAAGTTTGTAGCAAGTTATATATCTACAAAGTTGTTCGTCTATCCGTCTGTCCATCTGTTCCCACTCTCCTCGTCACATGCGTTATCTGAATTAGGTCAAATTTGACAAACCGATAGTGTAGGCATTGACCCTTTGTCAGTGTTTTAACCAAATCGGTCCATGGATTTAAAAGTCAATCGTCCTTTTACATTGTCCTTTGTCGCTTAGCAAGTTCCCTTATTGACTTCAGTAACACTCCATTTCTACCACCTTGAAAAATCATATGCAGTTTACGGTGTGGTCTAACGTGTTTGCTGAAGATCGGAAAGTGCATAGAGGCAGAGCAAGTTTTGAACAGCTCATCCTTTAATTATGATTCTCAGCTAAACTTGTCTTGCGTCTTGAAGACGAAAACGAAAATCACCAAAGCAGTCGTATCACTGATGCTGTTGCTGCGAACCTATTCATTTAGCTTTCCTTCAATGAACCAATTAAACAAGTTCCATCCTGAAGTCATAAAAATATCGCAAACAAATCACATTCACACACATTATCCAATGATTTGCTCGTTATTTCTTAGCACCATAAGTTAGTTTTGAAAATGCTGCTTGTGACAGATTAACTAAATAATTTTTTCACATGATTACTATTTAGCTTGCTGCGTGCCGAATGTCGCAAACATTATTTAAATGCGCAAGATACACATGAAATACAAAAGCAGCGCGACCCAGTTTCTGCTCACCAAGGCCAGGTATTGACTACGGTGCGACATATTCATGAGCAGTCCGTTTGTACATAAAACGCTGCAGATCTAATGCCATTCCAGTTAATTCACATCTTTACATTACACAATACACTTGGCTTTCACAAAAAACGTGTTTTATTCAATGGTATTTTATTCAATAATTCTTATGAAAATGTGTAATAACCGAGACACACCTGAATGCAACAGGATTTAATCATTTTCTATTCATGTTTTTGATTTACCATTCTACACTTGCAGATAAAGCATAATGAAACGTTTGTATTCTATCTAAGAGATGTTGAAACTGGGTTTTTACATTCAATCGTAATCTTGTTTTTCAAGGTGTGTTTCCCACTACTAGTTCCCACAATACCTTTGTAAACATGCGTGGCAAAGACTCGCATTCTTTTGGTATGTATATTTTACTCTGCATTAGGTCCCATTATCAAATGAGCCTAGAAACATTTTGTGTGTAAATGTATAGAATCTAACGAGGAGACCACGGCAGTGATAACTCACGGATTTGGACCAAACTTGGTGAAAACATTCATTTTAGTGAGTTATAAAAAAGTGTGACTGGATTTTATACTACGGGTCTTTATTTCGAAGATACGAGGTGTTTGGTTCATTTCCCATTAAAATTCCTTACGGGAGAAAGCATGGGAAAAGTCCGAAGAGGTCTTCATATTTTATTGGAGTCAATAAAATGAATAAATATGCAAAAACGGATGTTAGATTAATGCTTATTTAACTATTGTTGTTCTTTTAGAGTAACTTTCCTGGTTCCAAGCAAATTTTTTAAATTTAAATTTTTTGACATGCATGATGTTTAATGCTTTCTCGAATATGAAATTTCAAAGGGAAATGAACCAAAAACTCATATCTTCGAAATAAAGACCCGTAGTAAAAAATCCAATCACACTTTTTCGAAACTCAGTAAAATGAATGTTTTGACCAAGTTTGGTCCAAATCCGCGAGTTATCACTGCCGTGGTCTCCTCGTAAGGTAGACGATATTGTACGCTATGAGCCTTAGCTCAAAAGTAAGCGGAACAACGAGACAGAAATCAAATGCGTAGTCCATCATCAGCATCATCATCGAGTTACACATGGAATAAGTATTCCGCTCAATCTTGCAGTGACTAGTTCAACAATGCTACTCTTTAGCGATTAACTTTTCCAAACAAGACTGTAGTAATTCTTTCTATGGGACGGCCGTATGCTCAATGTTGGCCAATGACTCATTTCCAGTTTCCAACATTTTTATGTACGCTTGAGCAAGCTGGTCGATCAGAGGCCATCCTTACCTCAGTCCGTCCTGTCGCACGTGTTAGCACGTTCGGCCTTTTTTAGTCAAGTAATTTTTAAAGTGCGATGTTTTTTAGTACAAAAGTAATTTTTAAGACAAAAACCGACTTACAAAAAGCAAATTCTGAAATTTGTTAAAGAAATTTGCAAAACTAACTACATAAATGTGCATAAAACGCCAAATCAAGCATTTACAGTCTAGAACACGAAGAGCTATGGCTGGACTTTGATCCCCTATAGGAGGACCGAGGTGGTTCTTCAATAGGTGAACCATTTAACATTAGTGGGTATGGCAAAATTTTAAAAAGTCCAGCTATTGGTGGACCTACCAAAAATGCGATCAGGTTTTTTTGTTTTTAGCTTAGGAATAAAACAGTTAACACAGCTGGAAAGGGCTCACCAAGCTGCATCTAAATTCACTTACCTGACTGTGTTGAACTTCTTAAATAATTAGTTATTTAAAAATAAGTATTTAGCAATACCTATCTATGTTGAAGGTAGAGATATCCAATTTGGTCAATGTTTTTCTGTCCGTCTCAATTTTTTGTTTATTTTAATAGGGTCCTGCTATAGCTAGACTTTACATCATATGTTCAGTATTTTGCATACACCCGCCTTAATGATCCAAAAATATAGGTCCGCCTATAGGAAGACCACCAAAAAAGTCCGGCTATTACTGGACTTTGACCCCCTATGATGGACAAGTCAAGGTCCACCAATAGGGGGTAAAAGTCCTGCAATAGCTCTTCGTGTTCTGGACTGTTTAATTCGGTCGAATCGGTTGAAAACTCTGGGAGAAAAGTAGGTACATAGGTTAAAACTTTAACCGTCAATATCTCGGATGTCTCAACTAGTCTCAACAAAATGTTTCTTACAAAGAGCACAAATTTATGAGGGCTTTGTAATGAAGGTGTAAAAGAACAAAAATAAAATGGTCACTAGAATGGTCTCGCATGTATCTAATGCAGTTACCCTACTATAAAAAAGCATTTATTCGAAGATGTTCATTTTTATTTGTCAATTGTTTGTACAAAAAAAACACTAGTGTACCAAAATGATTTATTTTTAAAATTAATTTCCATGGGATCCAGGAAGACAAAAGGGAAGTAGAATAAATGCTTTTTTATAGTAGGTAACTGCATTAGATACAGCGAGACCATTCTAGTGACCATTTTTTTTTGTTCTTTTTACACCTTCATTACAAAGCCCTCATAAAATTTGGCTCTTTGTAACGAAACTTTTGTTGGACTAGTTGAACTCCGAATATTTGACGGTTAAAGTTTTACCTATGTTACCTACTTTTCTCCAGAGTTTGCAACGATTCGACCGAATTAAACAGTCCAGAACACGAAAGAGCTATTCCCAAGACTTGTACCCCTATTGGTGACCTTGATTGTCCATCCAATAGGGGTCAAATCAGTTAATAGCCGACTTTTGTGGTCTTCCTATAGGCGACCTATATTTTTGGATCTTAAGGCGGTGTATGCAAAATACTAACATATGATCTAAAAAAGTTAAGCTATAGCAACCTATAAAATAACAAATCAATCTGAGCGCACAGAAAAACATGACCAAATTGGATAGTCTCACCTCATACATAGATAGTATTGCGCTAATATTATTTTTTATAAATAACTAATTATTAAGAAGTTCAACACAGTCCAAGGTTAAAGTGAATTTAGATGCAGCTTGCGTGAGCCCTTTCCACTGTGTTAACTGTTTTATTCCTAAGTAAAAACAAAAAAACCTTCAATCGCATTTTTTGTAGGTCCACCAATACCTGGACTTTTAAAATTTTGCCTACCCACTAATGTTAATGGTTCACCTCATGAAAAACCACCTCGGCCCCTCTATAGGGATCAAAGTCCGCCATAGCTCTTCTTGTTCTAGACGTAAATCTTGATTGATTTTAGCACATTTTTATGTTAGTTAGTTTTCAAATTTCTTTTAAACAAAGTTCAGACATTTGCTTTTGTGTAAGTCGCGTTTTTGTCTAAAAATTACTTTTGTACAAAAATAAACATCGCACTTTAAAAATACCTTGACTAAAAAAGGCCGAACGTGCTAACACGTGCGACAGACGGACTGTGTAAGGATGGCCTCTGATCGACCAGCTGCCTCAAGACTACATAAAATGTGGGAACTGAAATGATCAGTTTGCCACATTGAGCATACTGCCGTCCATAGAAGCAATTCCTACAGTAGTGTTTGGAAAAGTTAATCGCTAAAGAGTAGCATTGTTGAACTAGTCACTGCAAGATTGAGCGGAATACTTATTCCATGCTTGTAACTCGATGATGATGCTGATATCGGACTACGCATTGATTTCGTGTCTCGTGTTCCGCCTGACTTTTGACTAAGGCTCATAGCGTACAATATCGTTCTACCTTACGAAGAGACCACGGCAGTGATAACTCGCGTCATGGACCAAACTTGAGCAAACATTCATTTTACTGAGTTTTCGAAAAAGTGGATTGGATTTTTTATACGCGCGTTCTTTATTTCGAGATTATTGAGTTTTCTTTTTTGGTTCATCCCTTTGAAATTTCATATCCGAGAAAGCATATTAAACATCAATTTGCATGTCAAAATTAAATTTAAAAAATTTGCTTGGAACCAGGAACGTTAACAATCTAAAAGAAACAAACAAAATAGTTAACATGCTTCAATCTACAGCCGTTTTTGCATATTTATTCATTTTTGACTCCAATAAAATATTTGAAGAGCCTTTCGGATTTCCCATCTTTCTCCCCTTAAGAATTTTAATGGAAATTAACCAAACACTAGTATCTCGAAATAAAGACCCGTATATAAAATCCAGTCACACTTTTTGATAATTCACTAAAATAATGTTATTCACTCAGTTTGTCCAAATCCGTGAGTATCACTGCCGTGTCTCCTCGTTAATTCTATACATTTACACACAAAAGTTTCTAGGCTCATTTGATAATGGCTGACCTAATGCAGAGTAAAATATACATACCAAAGAAATGCGATCTTTGCCACGCATTTTACAAATATGTGGAACTAGTCAGGAAAACACACCTTGAAAAACAAGATTACCATTGAATGGAAAAACCAGTTTCAAACACTTCTTGATAAGAATACAAACGTTTCATTATGACTTTATCTGCAAGGTAGAATGGTAAATCAAAAAACATGAATAGAAATGATTTAATTCCTTTGCATCAAGTGTGTCTCGGTTATACACATTTTCTACATAAGAATTATTGATTAAAATACCATTCATAAAACAGTTTTTAGTGAAAGCCAAGTGATATTTGATATGTAAGATTGAATTAACTGGAATGGCATTAAGATCTGCAAGCTTTTTATTACAAACGACTCTCATGATATGCCACCGTAGTCCAATACCTGGCCGGTGAGCAGAAACTGGATCGCGCTGCCTTTTGTATTCATGTGTATCTTGCGCATTTACAATAAGTTTGCGACATTCCGCACGCAGCAAGCTAAATAGTAATCATAGGGAAAATTATGTTTAGGTAATCTGTCCACAAGCAGCATTGTCAAAACTAACTTATCGTGCTAAGAAATAATCGAGCAACAATCATTGATAATGTTTGAACTGTATTTGTTCTGCGATATTTTTATGACTTCAGGATGAACTTGTCTTAATTGGTTCATTGAAGGAAAGCTAAATGAATAAGTTACGCAGCAACAGCATCCGTGATACGACTCTTTGGTATTTTCGTTTTCGTCCTTTCAGACGCAAGACAAGTTTAGCTGAAATCTATTAAAGGATGAAGCTGTTCAAAAATTCTCTGCCTCTAATGCACTTCTCATCTTCCAGCAACACGCTTAGACCACACCGTAGACGAATGATTCAAGTGGGTAGAAATGACTGTTACTGAAGTCATAAGAACTTGCTAAGCGACAAAGACAATGCTTAAAAGGCGATTGACTTCTTAAATCCATGGACGATTTGTTAAAACATAACAAAGTCAATGCCCTACACTATCGGTTGTCAAATTTGACTAATTCAATAACGCAATGTGACTGAAGAGTGAACAGATCTACAGACGGATAGACGAACAACTTTGTAGATC
>LJIJ01003870.1:0-17025 GCA_001718145.1 Orchesella cincta | reverse complement strand
AGGAGAGATCTACGTTCTTTCTAATATATCTACAATAAATAATACATAGCATCCTTCTTGCTTGCAGTTATCCCTATTTCAATTCTCAACTGTACATGTGTTTTTCTTCAAAAGGAAAGAGGAATGAGAAAAATATGATGAAATTGAGCAAACCACAATGCTTTATGGGACTCAAGTATTTCATACACAAGTGCTTGGTTTTCTACCAAAAAGATGTTGAGAATGGCAAAGAAGGACACAACTACTTTCTCATAAATATATTCCGAGGAATACCTACACACGTATTTCAGTTTTGTGGGCTCATATGGAACATAGAAGAAAAGACAAGGAACGAAAAGCCAAAATTTATATGACAATGAAAAAGCTTCAGGGGTTTGTGTGTTATGTGTGTCATAATATCTTGACCTTGAGTATGAGTGGATGTGTCATGCAAGCTGTAACAGGTACTTACCATCTGCAAAGAATTTCTTGAAAAGAAGTGCCCATGAGTATATAGCTAGAGATGGGGGAGAAAATCTCTGTAGTAAACAGCGAGAGTTTCTTGCGAATACACATAATATCATTATTGTCCTTCTGGAAACCTGTTCTCCCGCCCAATAGTAAATATTCTTAGCTAGTATTACAAAAAATAATTATTTAAATTGATATTTTTTGATTTGGATCCAATCTAATTTTTAAAAAACTAAATATGATGAAAGTGTACGTGAGCATGTGGGCAGAGTGTGATTTTATGTGACAGAAACATGTTTTTACTTTGTAAGAATTCCCCAGTCACATCGGACTCATTTAAATGAGAGAGCGTACGAAGTGCAAAAAATTTCCATTGTCATTAGACAGAAATCGGGTTTAACTTGTAATTACGAAATAGCACATTGATGAACGTCCTCGTTCTCATTTCTGTGACTTGGTGTGACAAATCTTTTCTAAAAGTTGGAGACCTTCGAAGTCACATTGGATCCCACCTCGGAGAAAAACCACACAAATGTGTGACCTGTGGGAAGAGATACAGGAGCACCAATGCGTTCAACATCACACGCGTCACATGGGATTGGAAGCGCATTTTATGAATGTGATTTGCCACAAAAACTATTACCGATCTAGTTTTTACCACATGAAAGCTCACGCGAGAAAGGATTTTGTGTGAATTTGCGGAAAATCTTCATTACAAAATATGCAATGCTAATGCACACATGCGAGTTCACACCAAGGAAAAAACCATACAAGTGCTCCAGTGTCCTTCAGCTTTTTCCAATCGGGGATCTCAAAACTCATTTCCGTTACATGCACAATTGTGAAAAACGAGAGAGGGCAACATAGCTGTTTATTTTGTAATTATAAGGTCTAAATTTCAGCAATCTTAACTCACATTTACGTATACACACTCGTGAGAAACCGTATTTTTGCTTGGAATGTGAGGCGTGTTTCACGCAAGCAGGTGACCTCCAACGTCACGAACTGATCCACTCTGGAACTAAACCCTACTCATGCTCCAAATGTTCAAAATGCTTTCGAACAAATACTACTTTACAAGAACATTTCCGGTTGGTTCATGAAAGAGTTGCCGTAAGCCAATTTAAATGTGGAGTTTGTGGAAAACATTTAGTCACTAACTCAAGCTTGCAAAGGCATATCAGGATTCATACAAACGAGAGACCGTTTCGGTGTTCCCAATGCCCGCGAACTTTTGTAAACTCGGGGAATCTAAAAAGCCACCTGAGATTCATCCACAATGGAGAAAAGCGGATGAAAAACCACACCTGCTTGTTTTGTGACTGGGCTGGCACCAAATTCAGCGAACTTGAAGACCATTTATTGAGTCGTCACGTATTTGAGCGAACTTATTTTTGTTCGGAATGTGACAAATCATTCGTTTCCATGAGGTACCTGAGAAAACACAAATTAGTTCATTCTAAACCGTTTTCTTGTGAGATTTGTTTCAACTCCTTTGCACGCAAAACGGGCTTGCGAACTCACATTGAAAAAAGGTGCATACAAATATCAAGTAAAAATTTGAGAAAGAAAATGAAGCAAAATGTTTTACATTATTACACACTATGCTCCATTTTTGCAGCGTGTCGAAGGCAAATTGTTCGTTTTAATAAGTAATAATAAATAATAAAAGCACATCTGTTATGAAAAATACACATGCTGATGTTAACTAAAAATTAAATGTTGAACAAATGGTGAGACATAGCAAGCCGCAAAAGTGCATGGAAGACTCAAGCACAAATTACAAATGTGTATGAAAGTAGTAAAATGGAATGAGATTGTAGCGATAGGCAAACTGTATAGCTACACACAACATATTTTGCCCGCGTTCATGCAGTTAGAAGAGGATGAAAGAAAAGAAATCCCAAATTCACTTTTTCAACGCGAGAAAAGAGGAACTCAAAGCATTGTGAATACAAGTCATTGTGCATGATAAACGTGACCGTGAAACTTTGCGGATTTAACATGTAAACAGAAGCAAGTGCATGATATTGAATTTTCTATTATATTCTTTGAAAAGAAACCCATTCTGTATCAATAGAACCGTGTTGCTGCCCAGTTTGCCCCTACAGACCAGAGAATAAAATAAAAGAAACGACAAACATATATTCCCATCTGTAGTGAAATGAGCTTAAAATGTTTGTGTTTGTGAACGTGAACGAAACTACCTGTGTATGAGCTCGATTCTGTGTAAATGCACCAAATTCCAGCTGCAACAAGTATATCAGACCACAGTCTACATTCCCTGAAAAGGAAATCCTCGTGAGTACATTTCGAAATTTGGTTGAGACGTTCTCACAAGTGTGTGGTGTTTTATTATGATAAAATAATATTAGATAGATAGATATTTAAAAAAATATAAACAATTCCTTGAAAAGAAATCATTAATGCAAAACTAAAATAATTTCCTTTTACATTTTATTTAATCAATTATTCATACAAACAAAATGAAGAAACGTGTTGTTGACCGTGTGCAGTGTGAAATATGTGAGCGCACTTTTAGTTCCAAGTATATTCTCGCAGCCCACATTCAAATTCATACCGGGATAAAAATTCACGTGTGTGTATTCTGTGACAAAACATTTTTCAACATACGAAGGTCTCAAAAGTCACATTCGGAGTCACCTAAATGAGAAACCTTATCTTTTGTCCAGTGTCCTACTTCCTTCAGACAAGCATGTCGTTTGAATTATCATAAAAACGCTCACATTACCGGACTCTCACATTCGTGTAGTTTGTGCGAAAAATCGTTCTCAACTGTTCATCAACTCCGAACCCACATTTCGTTCACCTGGAAGAAAAACCTTATAAATGTTTCATTGCCGGGAAGAGGTACTCGAATGCTGGTTCGCTACATTACCACAAAAGAACGTCACATGGGTTGGGAAACCCATACCCTTATGAATGTGGAATTTGCGACAAGAAATATTCGTGCGCAGCTCCGGTTTGGATTATCACATGAAAGTTCACAGTTCCGAAAAGAGGTTGTTGTGGCGGAATTTGTGGAAAATATTTCATTACAAAAAATGCAGTGGAGTCGCCACATGCGAGTTCACACGCAGGAAAAACGCACAAATGACTGCCGAGTGTTCTTCAGCGTTTTCTCAGATGGCACTCTCAATATCATGTTCGCTATGTGCACAAATATAAAAACGACAAAAGCAACAATACTGTTTATTTTGTAATGGAACGGTGAATGTTAGCCATCTTAACGTACATTTGCGTCGGCACACTCACGAGAAACCCTATTTTTGTACGGAGTGTGATGCATCTTTTTCTCAAGCGGGTGACTTCAACGTCACCAAAATTGGCCACTCAGCTTCTAAGGCCATTTTGTTGCTCTGTATGTTCCAAATCATATGCGAGAAAGGATGGCTTACAGCATCATGTTCGTGTTGTGCATGAAAAAGTTGCTGTGAGACGATTTAATTGCCCAATTTGTGGAAAATCTTTTAGCAGAGGCTCAAGGATAAATTCCATATGAGAATTCATACAAATGAGAGACCTTTTTCAGTGTTCTGCAATGTTCTTTTACTTTTAGCGAAGATCAGAGCAGTCTCCGGAAATACATATGAGATGCAAGCCAATGGGGAGAAACGAAAAAAGATAAGGAGCTGCTTGTTTTGCGGCTGGATGGGACTGATTTTACTAAACTTGAAGTTCATTTGCTCAGCCGTCATTTTAACGAACGACTTTATAATTGCTCCAGAATGTGACAAATCCGTTTGTGACCATGTCTAGGATGACACGTCCACAATATTATTTATTTATATATTATACTATCAGCACCTAATCAAGGTAGTTACGCTGACAGATTGCTTATCATTCTACATACACATATCATATCACTTTTGTGTTTTATATTAGTTATAAGTTAATAGATTGAAGGTTAGTCAGAAAAATATACAGAGTTTTACAATTTCATAACCGTATAGCGGCCTTTAGGGTAGGAAAATTTACAGAAAATTTAAGTCTCAAATATAAGGTTAATATTATTCACAACATCATCTATGCATGATAAATCACAACATGTTTCACAGTTAGAATGGTTTCTTAAATCAATTATTTGACGACGTAGAGCTTTTTTAAATTTGAAGTAACTTGTAATATCTTTGAGTTCATTAAGGATTCTGGACCACAGCGAAGTTAGTGTGTATTGGAGGTAGTCTTCACAATGTCCTTTCTGGTGATGGGTAATTGGCCTTGGCGTGTTTCAATCATGTCCATTGCATTGGTGTTTATACAGTTTCTGAAAATAGATGGACTAGAGCAGTTAAAGACCTTAAATGCTAAACATGTTAGATCATACGTACGCTTTTCATCGGGGTAAAGCCAGTTCAGACGTTTTACACTTTCTTTAGTATGTAGGTAGCCTAATACGAGATTCAGGGCTGTTTTAAACACTTTCACAATGGGTTTCATTGCTTTTTTTGAAGAGTCCCCCCACACTGAGATCATGTAGTAAAGTTGGGTTAAAACCGTTGCTTCAGTCAATGTCTTAATGTGTTTTTTGATTAAGTTGGTTGCGCAAGGATCTGATTTTGTGTAAACTTCGATAGCAGCTATTTGTTACATTTTTTATGTGAGGACCCCAAGTTAGTAGTGAGTCTTTCGTCAGGCCAAGGGTTTTAATTGTTGTTGAATTTCTTATTATGCTTTCACCAATCTTTATTTGTATATTACTAGCAGTAAGTTGGTCTTTTTTGCGGCAGTGGACAATTAGTTCAGTTTTGGATGTATTTAGTGAAAGTCCATTGTTAGCCATCCATTTTGTTACTTCGTTGCAATCTTCTTGGAGTTGATCTAGATCAGTTTCAAGATGATCACGTCTCAGTTCCTTAAATGTTTGCTGGTCATCTGCATAGAGAGTCAGATTTGAGTTTTTGATGATTTCAGCAAGGTCATTTATATAAATTGCAAACAGGATTCCCGAGAGGCATCCACCTTGTACGATTCCGTTTATCGTATTAGCTGTTGATGATGTATGTTTATCAATTGAAACAGTTTGAGATCTCGGTGTGAGGTAAGCATTAAACCACTTAGAGTCTATATTGTAAGATTCCAGTTTATCACAGAGCAGATACCTACAAATAGTGTCAAAAGCTTTTCGAATATCTAATGTCACAATTGCACACATGTTATTTTTCGACAGTGCACTCTTCACTAAATTGTAAATTTTCAGTTCTGCATGATGCGTTGAATGGAATGGGCGAAATCCAAATTGGTTTTCACAAAGTATGTTATATTTTAAAATGAATTCAATAAGTTGGAGGTATACGCATTTTTCTAGTAGTTTGGCTAGGACAGGGAGGATGGATATCGGTCGCAGATCATTCAGTGACTGTATTTTTGTAGTTTTTGGAGTGGGTATAATTTTGGCAGACTTCAGTTGAGCTGGGACATAGTTTGTACTTATAGTCAAATTAAAGAGTTGAATGATTGCTTTCTTCATTATTGGATTTTGCATTACCATATTCATCATTTTGTTTGAGATTCCATTCGCATCCTCAGATGTTGATGTTTTATTCTTCATTTCTTTCCAAGCAATATTCAGATCTTTAAAGGTGATTGGTTGAAGTATGAATCGCTCATCATTATTTGTCACTTTCGAATGTTTTGTATATTTTTTGTTAGTGGTACTGTTGGAAATACTTGCAAAATGTGTATTAATTTCATCTGCAGAGAATGGGATTGGGGCGTTGGATTTGGTGTTTAGTAGTTTTTTAACTGTTGGCCAAAGCCCTTTATTTTTTATGTCTACGCTAGTTACTTTTCGTGAGTCACTAGAGACACTTTGTTTCACTGCTTTTCTAAGCTTCGAGTATTTCCTGTGGTATTGTGGGTTGATCTTGGATTTGTAACGACACTCTTCTCGCTGTTTAATTAATAGTGTGTTGTAGCAAGGCTGGGTTTTACTTTTGGATTCTTTGGTCGTAATTGTTTTGTTTATGGTTGGGGCGTATTTGTTAAATGCTTTGATTATTGTTGTGTGTATATTACTGCATAAATCATCAGCTGAGCCTGAGTCAAGGTCAACTAATTCAAGATCAGATTGGAGCTTTTGCATGTTGATTTTGTCATAGTTCCGGTATTGAAACGTAGTTTTGGTTTTGCGTTTCTTTAAATGGGTTATGGAAGTGGAGATCATGTAGTGGTCGGAGATCTGTACGTCATCAACCGTTGTATTCGAGCACATTTCTGGCACATTTGTTATTATCAGATCCAGTATTGCATCACCACGTGTTGGATCATTAATAAGTTGCTTTAGTTTGTGTTTACGTAGGATTGTTTCCAATAATGCATAGCTCCAATCTTGTTTGAGATTAAAAATCACCATAAATTATGAACGGTCGTTTTGTTGCAATAAGCTCCTCTACGATTATGTCAATTGCTCCTATGTCACGTTTCACCATTTCAAGTTTATAGTTTGGGGTCGATAAATTGTGGCAAATAAGCACTGCTTTATTGTGATTGTCTTTTATCTTCACTCCTGTGAATTCAATAGCAGAGTTTACTTGAATAATATCCTCGCAGTCAAATGTGTATTGTTTGGATGTAATATCATTCTTGATTAAGATAAGAACACCTCCTCCTCCCTTTTTACCACTGCTCACTAAGTCACGGTCACAGCGAACTTGCTGAAAGTTATTGAGTCCTATTACAGGGTAAGAAGGTTGGAGGAAGGTTTCAGTTATACAAAGAATATCTATGTTTTGTTCAGTTACGAGATGTTGAATCATATGTATTTTATTTTTGATAGATTGTGCATTTAGATGGCTTATTTGAATATTTCGAGCTTGTTTTATTTGGTGTCCATTCGCACTAAAAAAGGAGGTGAGCTGGTTCCAGGTTGATCTACAGGGGGTTGGTTTTCAATTTCAGTGAATTCAAGATTATTGTTCAGTTGGTATGTTTTGTTGGCCGTTGTTACACTCCATTTGCTGTAGATTATTTTTGAGAAGATTCTTTGGTCACTGAGCTCTTTGCGTTTCTTTCTAAGTAAACTATTGGCATGGAGAGTGAGAGGTGGAAGATCTTCATTAATGAAGATCGGCGCTTTAGTTTTCATGCGCTGTGACCAAACCAGGTCTCGTCCAGTCATGGTGATAAAGCGTACTTTTATATGTCTTGTTCGGTTTCGTGTGAATTTCCCCATTCTGTGTACTTTGTCTATCTGGACGTTTTCAGTTGTCACTATTTGATTGAACAAATTTTGAACTTTTGATCTGAGTATGTTTTCAACTTCATTCTCATCATCTCCGATTCCAGCTATGATTAGGTTGATCTTCCGGACCTCAATATCTATTTGTTCTTTTCCATTTGCAAAGTTGCTAACTTCATGCTGGATGTTTTCAATTTCATTGTTTATTTCTTCAACATTTTGTACGAGTGTTTCCACTGTTCCTGTTGTTTTGCTAAGTTCTGTCTTTATTTCTTCAGTGATGCATCAATATCAGTGATTTTGTCGAGCTTCTTCAGTTGCTCATTTATTCCTTGAAGGAGCACTGCCATTTCTTTGCATGTGGAACATTCTGATGGTTTAGTTTTTTTTGGTTGGGTTGTCAGCTGCTTCAATGGTGGAGTTATCCATGCTACTGTTGTCTCGTTTTCGATTTCCCTTCATGTTGTTTTTGGTGTGATTAGTGGTTGACGTTGTAGGTGGTGCCATACTTGTATTGGTTATTTTAGTGAGTTCTTCCTGTTGTCGTTGATGTCTAGGAGTATTAAAAATTCCTCAGCAGTATTTCTGTTCAGTAGATAATTGTTATTGTGTATATCTTAAGGTTAATTGATTAGTCAATTTAGTTTACCTGCTGGTAGCCCCAGCTAGGTACGAGAGCAATATGTGTACCGCTGGGTAAGGGTTTAGTTGACCACTAAGTCATACAATGTATAACTAGTGTATGCAGGCGTTTAAAATGGTAAATATCAATTTTCTAAATATTATTTATAAAACTAGCACTCAGTGGCTCTTAGTCATAATTGAATAATACTTGATTAGTTAGAATCTTAGTCAAATTTTAAATCTAAAATTAATTCAGGCAGAAAGAGAGGTTTTTTACGTGTAATACACAGCTGAGCTCCCTGAGATAGGTAGTTCATTCTGGGAGATGATGCAATTTTCCGCTGTACTGATTGTCGCATATCTTTTTCCGCAAGGGTAATTGCAGCTCATGTTCCGCAAGAAGCATGCAACCTCAATAAGCAGGCAGATTTTGATGGACCTAACCCACCCTCAACGGAACAGTGAAGATTTTTAATATAGTGGAAAAGTATTATTTATAAATGGTAATTTTTTATTAGTTTTGTATTTTAAAATGAATTCTGTCTTCAGTTTTTGTAACCCAATAATTTAATTATTTACAATTGCAGAAATTATTTGATACGCTTGTGATCCCGAAAGATGGAAAATAATTATCATCATCATCATCATCACTGTTATAGAAATGAGCATCAGCCTGTGAGATTTGAGTGAGGATTATGTATACTAACCATGGGTCTTAAATATGACGTATCCTGGTATCGAGGATCGGAGAACACTCTTGGTCTCTCCATTTAACTAATGCCAAAATTGATTTAAATTGGGAGAACAGTTGTCAGATTTAAGACCCATGCTACTAACAAGCTACCACTTGAAATGCCGATTACCATCGGAAAATATATATTTGTAAATATGTAGGAGAATTTAAGTTTATTGAGATAATAAGTTGAATTGATATTTTCCATGGCCATCGCAACAGAACGGACATGAAGGACAATTTACCCCTAGATTTTTTAAAATCCCATAAGAAATTCATAAAATAAAAAAATAAAATATCTCACAAAATCACATAATTAACGGCATTTACAAATTTAAAAGGGAACGATTAATGAGATAATCAGTTGTATTACTATTTTTGAGTAAATCTGTACAATTTTCACATTTTTTACATACTCCAAATACTCGTTAGTCTAAGGTGTACTGCCGATTTTAGTAAGCAATCAAGCAATGAAGTCTCTTAGAAAACTGAATTTAAATAAACAAATCACCTTTTTAAATACCAAATTTAGAATAGTTCAGTAAAACCAGTTCAAACAGCTTGTTGCAATGATTTCAACGCCAATCATTTGTTAAATATTATTGGACTGCATATTCTTTCTGCTCTGAAAGCAGCGAGTGTTTGTGAAACTTGAGAGAAGGAATTTGTCAAAGAGTAGTAAGATCCAGCAACGCCGATCTATTGTGGAAGCTACAATTCAGCTTAATATGCGTATTTGAAAGTGTGCAAAGTAAGAATCATACTGAAAAGCAATATGCGTTGCCAGGGGAAAATCAAACGCTGCATATAGCAACGACATATACATATTGGTTTTTTACCTATGTGGCCCGAACATGAATGAAAATGAAAGTAATGGAATAATAAATCGACACTTACTGAAATGCACCAAAAAGAAACGGGTTGGTGAATTGGATGGAAACTCATAGAGCACTCATACTCCAGTGCATAATCGTCATCACCCTGAATCCATCATCGGAAAAAGAATGAATCGTAAAGATACTGTATAATCTGAATCTGAAATGTTTTGTAGTGTACAAAAGGATTAAACTGTATATATATTTAGTTGCTGCAGTTTTCTAAAAAAAAAGTAAGCATTACAACGTCAAATAAAACTATTATTTTTGAGGAATTTGTTGCATTGTCCATCTTATATTGAAATATTCCGTACAGTACAACATATACGTAGTATCCTCCGGCTTGCATTTCACTCTATTTCAATTCTCAACGGTACATGTGCTTTTTTCAATAGGCAAGAGGAATGGGAAAAATAAGGTGAAATGGAGCAAACCACAATGCTAAATATTTAATACACAAGTGCTTGGTGTACTACCCTAAATACATGGAGAGTCTAACGAGTGTGGCAACGAGAGGCATAATATAATGTTCATGGATATATCTAACCAATACGCACACACATCGTATTTCTGTTTCATTTGCCCACATTGAACATGTCAGTGAACAGGGGGTCGGGTAACGGAAAGTATTTGGATATACCTAAATCTGGACCTTGAGTATGAGTTGATGCACCTTGCTAGCTGCAGCAGGTATACATACCAACTGCAATTCATTCCTTGAAACGAAATTTTATGATTGTATAGCTGGAAATGGGTGAGAAATTCTCTCTAGTAAACAACGAGAGTTTCATGTGAATACATACAATATTATTATTGTCATTCTGGAAACCCGCCTTATTACACAGTTTTCCGGCCCATTAGTAAATATTCGTATCTAGTATTACAGAAATTAATTATTTATATTTACATTTATCGATTTACATTCCATCTAAGCTCTAAAGAGGACAAACAAAATATGAAGATGAGTAAACGTGAGCGGGCGGAGTGTGAAATATGTGTGAAAACATTTTATGACAAATACTCGCTTGCTACTCACATGAAAATGCATACCGGGATAAAAACTCACGTGTGTGTCTTCCGTGAGAAAACATTTTTTTACTTGCAAAATCTGACCTGTCACATTCGGAGTCATTTAAATGAGAGGGCATACGTGTGCAAAAAGTGTCCTTTGTCGTTTAGGCAGAAATCGGTTTTGACTTGTCATACGAAAAGGCACATTTTGAGTGGACGTCCTCGATCACATTTCTGTGACTTTTGTGACAAATCGTTTTTTACAATTGGAGACCTTCGAAGTCACATTGCAACCCACCTTGGAGAAAAACCATACAAATGTGTGACCTGTGGGAAGAGATACAGGAGCCACAGTGGGTTAAAACATCACAGTCGGAGTTCACACGGATTGGGAAACCCATATCCTTATGAATGTGGAATCTGCGACAAGAAGTATTCAGGCAGCACTGGTTTATCTTACCACATGAAGGTTCACAGTGGAGAAAAGCTTTTTTTGTGCGGAATATGCGGAAAATCCTTCATTAATAATGCTGCAGTGAAGTCCACATGCGGCTTCACACAGGGAAAAACCATACAAGTGCTCGCAATGCCGCTCTGCTTTCTCAGAGTAGCACCCTCTCAAAAACCATGTTCGTTACGTGCACAATTATGAAAAACGACAAAAGCAACAAAGCTGTTTGTTTTGTAAGTGGGAGGGTGAAACATACACACATCTCAACACACATTTACGTCGACATACTAATGAGAAACCGTATTTTTGCATGGAATGTGATGCATGTTTTAGTCAAGCGGGTGGACTCCAACGTCACAAACTAACCCACTCAGAGGCTAAGCATACTCCTGTTCCCAAATGTTCGAAATGTTTAGCAGAAAGGATTCTTTACAAAAGCATTACCGTCTGGTTCATGAAAGAATCGCCGTAAGCAATTTAAAATGCAGAATTTGTGAAAACGTTTTTGCAGCAACTCATGCTTACAACGACATATCAGAACTCATACGAATGAAAGACCGTTTCGGTGTTCCAATGCTCACTGGCTTTGGAATCGGGACTCTCAAACCACTGAGATTCATCCACAATGGCGAAAAGCGGATAAAAACCACCTTTGCTTATTTTGTGACTGGGCTGGGACCAAATTCAGCGAGCTTCAAGACCATTTATTGAGTCGTCATGTATTTGAACGAACTTATTTTTGTTTGGAATGTGACAGATCATTCGTTACCACACCGATCTGAAACGTCACAAAATTAGTTCATTCTGGCATAAAACCATTTTCCTGCGAAGACTGCTCAAATCATATACCCGCAAGAATCATTTAGAATCTCATGTCGCAAAAAGCATCAACATCAGTAATGGCCTACCAGACGTTCCCCTTTTCCACCGACGTCAACGAAACAATTTTTAAGTAGTGGAGATCACTAACTCTTTAGTAGGTAATCTTTTATTAATTTTTGTAATTTAAAAGGAATTCCCTTTAAAACTGTTGTAACCTAATATCTAATTTTCCCCATTGCAGAAACCTACCACATCTGCCCCGGAGAAAGAGAAAAATCATCATCACTTGTTATAGAAATGTGCAAATAAAAGCCTGTAAGATTTGAGGGTGGGTTATGTATTATAATAAGCTACAACTTTCCATTGCCCATCATCGTCATCCATCGTAAAAAAGATGGATTGTAAATATATTATGGTTTAACCCAAGAAGTTTTGTTGATTTATATGAATCCATTTTTCTGTTTTTCACAAACTTTCATTATGTTAGTTCAATTTGTTTTGTTGCATTTCAATTAGTATAATTGATGTAAAATTAACACAAATATTTTTATTTATTAAGAGTATTATTGAGTATAATTATTAAGTAATATTTAACAGTTTTCACGGCGTATGTTGCTTTGGTTACGACTCCAATTATATGTACATAAATATTTGACACCACGGTTTTTCACATGCGCAGGATCTTATTTCAGTTCAGAACACTAGCTACTCCATGGCTGGCGTTTACTGCAGAAAAAGAGTATCGGGAAGGTGATGAAATCAAGCAAAGTTGAAGGGTTTATGGAAGACACAAATAATATAGATGTGTTTGGTTCAGTTACCAGTTTTACCACATATGCAAATCAAGTAGCTACCTCAAACACCGCATTTTTGTTAAGTTATATAGGTGCATGTAGTTTTTATTACTTGTTTAGTATTTAACGTATTGTCATTCACAACGTTTTCTGATGAGATGAGATCTATAAAGTATGCATTGTGTGTTGACGCGTATTGTTGTACATATTGCAATATCTATTTCCTATAAGTTAAAAATGCTGCAGTTGTTTTACTGATATTAAATGTTTTATTTCTTGAATAAAAAAGTCATTGATTTCTTATATTTATACGTAACTATTGATTTCATATCTTCACTATAATTTTTTAACCTGTGGTCTTTTTCATCAGCAAATCATCACCTTAAATTTATTTACAATTACCGTACCATCTTTCAACTGAAGTTTAGGCTCACACACTGTGATCTTATAGCCAGTTTACATGAAAAGAAATAAAACCAAACTAAGGCTTTCCAGTTATTTATAGTTGAGATTATCACATCCGCTCTTTTCTAAAGAGCAGAAATTTGTACTCATCTTTCCTGCTTGTTTGCATTGTATACTGTATACTATCATTATCAACATGAAAACATCCACTCGAAATCACAATAAGGGCTTGAATTTCAGGATTTGTCATACGATACATTTTATTGTTCATTTCAAATCTGAAGGGTATCAGCTTTAGAAAGAGCTTTTTTAGGTGTGCGAACAAATGTAGTAGTATGTGTATATTTTTTGTACTATGACTTACAATTGTTAGTAATAATGTAATGTTATCAAAGTTTAAATAATTCTTGTGTCTTCCCTTTTGTAATGTGTTATAATGTGTATGTTTTCAATTCGTTTGAAGATATGAGAGCTTACTAATACTTGCAAGTTCTTCTCAGACACTCTTATTGTGATAAAATGGAATGCTTCCATTCTAAGAAACGCTATCTTTTATGTTCGTTTTTCTCAAATGAAAAGTTTAGTATGCTCTCATATCTTCAAACGAATTGAAAACATACACATATAACACATTACAAAAGGGAAGACACAAGAATTATTTAAACTTTGATAACATTACATTATTACTAACAATTGTAAGTCATAGTACAAAAAATATACACATACTACTACATTTGTTCGCACACCTAAAAAAGCTCTTTTCTAAAGCTGATACCCTTCAGATTTTGAAATGAACAATAAAATGTATCGTATGACAAATCCTGAATGTCAAGCCTCTATTGTGATTTCGAGTGGATGTTTTCATGTTGATAATTGATAGTATACAGTATACAATGCAAACAAGCAGGAAAGATGAGTACAAATTTCTGCTCTTTAGAAAAAGAGCGGATGTGATAATCTCAACTATGAATAACTGGAAAGCCTTAGTTTGGTTTTTTATTTCTTTTCATGTAAACTGGCTATAAGATCACAGTGTGTTGAGCCTAAACCTCAGTTGAAAGATGGTACGGTAATTGTAAATAAATTTAAGGTGATGATTGCTGATGAAAAAGACCACAGGTTAAAAAATTATAGTGAAGATATGAGAAGTCAATAGTTACGTATAAATATAAGAAACAATGACTTTTTTATTCAAGAAATAAAACATTTAATATCAGTAAAACAACTGCAGCATTTTATAACTTATAGGAAATAGATATTGCAATATGTACAACAATACGCGTCAGCAAACAGTGCATACTTTATAGATGGCATCTCATCAGAAAACGTTGTGAATGACAATACGTTAAATACTAAACAAGTAATAAAACTACATGCACCTTATATAACTTAACAAAAATGCGGGGTTTGAGGTTTAGGTAGCTACTTGATTTGGTAGCACTGGTAACTTAACAAAACACATCTATAGTATATGTTTATGTCTTCCATAAACCCTTCAACTTTGCTTGATTTCATCACCTTCCCGATACTCTTTTTTCTGCAGTAACGCCAGCCATGAAGTAGCTAGTGTTCTGAACTAAAATGAGATCCTGCGCGTGCGAAAATCAATGGTGTCAAATATTTATGTACATATAAGTATAAGTGGAGTCGTAACCAAAGCAACATACTCCGTAAAAACTGTTAAATATTGCTTAATAATTTTACTTAACACTACTCAATAATACTCTTAATAAACCCGACAATCCGAGATGTAGCGATGTACCTTTAGCGGATGTAATTTGCGGCTTAAAAACGTGTCATAAGTGAAATCCTCAATGGACTAGCTTTTGAATGATATATCACACCCTAAGTGTGTCATTTGAAAGTGCATGACCTTTGACCTCGGTTCGAAATTTCCGAATTCAATTTGCAGTGCATATTCATCATCAGCACAGCAATACCTTTTGAATGATATATTACAAGCTATAATGGTCATTTGAAACATTAACGTGACCTTTGACCCTGTTAGGAAGCCCCATTTTAAATTTTGCGATGCATATACATCATCAGTAAAGCAATACCTTTCGAATGATGTATCATAAGCTATATGTGACGCTTATCAATTTCGTTGCGCTTATCATTTGACCTTGTTCCCCGTGACCCCAGATTACCCATCTTCGAACTCATCCTCCGCTTTGACCTTATCTATCGATTGGTGAAAACAGAATTTCAAAAAGTCAAACGGTTCGAAAGTATCGTGTTGACAGACAGACGACAGACAGACGACGACACACAAAGTCTTCTTAATATGTACCTAAAGGTACATAATAAAAAAATTGTGTTAATTTTAAATCAATTATACTAATTGACATGCAAATTGAAGTAACATAATGAAAGTTCGTGAAAAAGAAAAATGGATTCATATTAATCGACCAAACTTTTGCCGTTAAACCATATACTTTTACAATCCATCTTTTTTGACGATGATGGATGGCAGTGAGAAGTTTTAGCTTATTATAATACATAACCCACCCTCAAATCTTACAGGCTTTTATTTGCACATTTCTATAACAAAGTGATGATGATTTTTCTCTTTCTCCGGGGCAGATGTGCTAGGTTTCTGCACTTGGGGAAAATTAGATATTAGGTTACAATAAGTTTTAAAGGGAATTCCTTTTAAATTACAAAAATTAATAAAAGATTACCTACTAAAGAATTAGTGATCTCTACTACTTAAAAATTGTTTCGTTGATGTCGGTGGAAAAGGGGGACGTCTGGTAGGCCATTACTGATGTTGATGCTTTTTGCGACAGTGAGATTCTAAATGATTCTTGCGGGTATATGATTTGGAGAAGTCTTCGCAGGAAAATGGTTTTATGCCAGAATGAACTAATTTGTGACGTTTCAGCTCGATGGTGGTAACGAACGATCTGTCGCATTCCAAACAAAAATAAGTTCGTTCAAATACATGACGACTCAATAAATGGTCTTCAAGCTTGCTGAATTGGGTCCAGCCTAGTCACAAAATAAGCAAGTGTTGTTTTTTTATCCGCTTTTCTCCATTGTGGACGAATCTCAGGTGGCGTTTAGAGTACCCGATGTGGCAAACGCCAGTGAGCATTGGGAACACCGAAAGGTCTCTCATTTGTGTGAATCCTGATATGTCGTTGTAAGCATGAGTTGGTGACAAATGTATTCCGCAATTCTGCATTTAAATTGGCTTAAGGCAATTCTTTCATGAACCAGTCGGTAATGCTTCTGTAAAGAATCCTTTCTGCGAAAACATTTCGAACATTTGAACAGAGTATGGCTTAGCCTCTGAGTGGGTTAGTTTTTGTGACGTTGAGTCCACCGCTTGCGTAAAACATGCATCACATTCCATGCAAAAATACGGTTTCTCATTAGTATGTCGACGTAAATGTGTGTTGAGATGTGTGTATGTTACCTCCCACTTGCAAAACAAGCAGCATTGTTGCTTTTGACGTTTTTCTCCGTTGTGCACATAGCGAACGTGCTTTCTGAGAGTTTCTGATTCTGAGAAAGCTGAAGGGCACTGGGAGCACTTATGTGGCTTTTTCCCCGGTGTGAACTCGCATGTGCGATACTAAGGCATCATTTTTTATAAAAATGTTTGACAAATTCCGCAAGCAAAAACGCTTTTCCCCTGACTATTCGATATG
>LJIJ01003869.1:0-17026 GCA_001718145.1 Orchesella cincta | reverse complement strand
CCAGCACACCACTATTTTGACACCGGTCATCATTTATCTAAATTCATTTTTGATTTTATTCGCCAAGTTTGGAGTTTGAATGGCAGTTTTTGCTTATCTTGCACATCATGCTGACAGAAGTAAAACGTTCTTGGTTGCCCAAAGTCAGGTGGGTGAGTGGAGTTTTTGTCATCCCCAACAAATATTGATGCAATGGTTGGAAGCTCCCAAATGAGGTAAATAGTTTTTATTTCAACTCTAATGATTTTAAATGAGGGATTTTTCATGTTGACATTATTTTCATGTATTCATTTTTAGTTGCTGGTGATGATATTTGAGTTTTTGACAAGAGACTTCGGCGATGTCGGGCAGCCATATCGGCTGATGAAAAGAACTCGATTTTGAACTGTCGATTGGCTCATCCCCGATGGCAACCCGTTATGGACCATGTTCGAGAAGAGAGTCTTGGAGTATTGGAAAATGTTCACCCTTGACCGTCACAGAGCATGACGTCAACAAGTAGCAGGTTTCGCCGTGCTGAGTTTCAATCATGCCAATTCTTTTGAGATGGAGAATATCGTTTGCCTCAATTCCTGCAGGAGCAAACGCCCAACAATCTGCCATTTCCACCAAGTCAATCTATGTCATGACAAATCGGAGTCTTGGTAGCCAATGGTGAGAGACCCAATTTGTTCTCAAATTATTTGGTCACCATTGTGTCATCCTTAAACGATTTGTGAGAACTCAACTGAAAGGAATTTAAGGAATACTTACACGAGAAACTTTGCAGGCGCTGCTCCGTTGCACACCTAATTTGAAAGCCTTGATGTTACAAAACTTCAACATCCGAATGTCAGAGGCGGAGCTCAAAATTTCCTTTGCCCCCTCTTCCTCCATCTTGGCCATGTCAAGATTGTGGACACTAAATATGGCGTGAGTAACTGGATTCTGTGGCATTATCACAAGCAGCTTGTCAATGTTGAGACCAATTGCGAAATAGAATTCGATGGCGCTCCTGCAAATTTTGCATTGTAAAAGCAACAAACTTTGGTACCCATTTTCAGCCACGTTGGTCGCACCTCAAATTTTGTATCCTGAAATTAGAAGTGTGCTTTTGCTATAATGTTTTTGTTCTGAGGATGAACAGAAAAGTATATGAAGGAGATTGTCAAGTTTTATCTCTCCATTCTCAAACACGCTGGAGGAGCCTTCATCTTGATGTTCAACAGAAACCCAGACACAGAGGTCATCCAATAAAAATACGGAGAAACTGAGATACGATAATAAATCCGGTGTTTTCCAAACTAAAGACGCTGTCAATCTATTACCCGAAGTATGGGGTGGAATTGGAGGTTGTCAAGAAAGTTCTGGAATGTTTCCTAAACTTGGAGACATCAAGTTTACAAGGTTTGCAAGGTTAACAAGGCTTGGTAGGTTATCAGACTTCATTCCGAGAGACATCCACATTAAAGCTGTGATGAGGCAGTTGAGGAAGGAAAATTACCAAATGGTTTGCAAAAAGCTGAATACCATTGCAGTGCACTCGGGAACGGTGGTTGATGGAGCCGCATTTTATACAATTTCTTTCAATGATACCCCTTGAAAATAAATGCATGCAAATATTTACATGGCTTACTTACCTTTAAACTCATTCATTCTATTATTCTAGTATTATTCAATTCTACATTTGTGTTTCAAGCACTACAATGTTATCCAAAGTAAATGTTTTTAATAGACCATATTTAGAAATGAGACGATTTTGTTTGGGAATATACGCATTCAATTTTTATCCACATCATATCATTCTATAATAATATGCATATGGTACAAAAACTGCTAGCAGACTTATATTAATACGAACATCTACCAAAGTGTAACACTGACTAGTGTTTTTTCTTGATCAATTTATTTACACAGAGGTCAGTCAACTGTCCATCTTGCCATGAATTTGTAAGTTTGACATGCTTGATAAATGCAAATGCGCACTGAGACTGCAAAAAATGGCAAAGTGTTGAGAGGGGGTGTCTGTATTTTCTTTGTCTTTTACTTTATACAGTCTAGGTATGCGGGCTAGTACTCGTCAAGGAGCTTCCTTTTCTGTATAGGAGAGTTAGACAAAATTGCAGCATTTCGTGTTAAATCGCTTGAATATAAATGAATGAATGAATGCAGTAATGAAGTAGCAGCTCACCATCCAACTCTATCGTACGTCGTACCCCACTCACGACGGTGACCTCTTGAGCCAAGAGGGAGAGGTGAATTTCTCAGCTGCCTTAATCAATTATTACCTAGTTCCAGTTCGACCTGAACTTGAGCCACTGAAGTTACATTCGTACGTTATATTTGAAATTAGTTTATAGAAAAAAGGAACATGCACATTGAAGTGTACTTATTGTAATGATGTCACTTTTTGTAGGGACATCTGTAACAATTTCCCTCAAGCTTGCTAATATCATTGTATCCCGACAAAACTCCAATATTTTTGGGCCCAGTGGAACCACAGGAAATGCAATTTGAGTTTTTTAAAGCAGTTTCCAAGATTGATTTGATTAGATAGCTTGACTCATGTACTCATGTCATGAAACTCAAAACGCATCTGAAACAAAGAACCATTAACTATATGAGAGTGGCTATGAAGTACGTACACTGTAGCTTTTCATCACCTCCCATAAAGTGTAGCTGGTTTACAAAAAAAATGCGCAGTTAACTATATGTGTAAGTATCGCAAACAAGTCAAGAGAAGATGAGTATACTTTGTAGTCCTCTTGCTTAAAAACAGCTTCACATGTTGTAAGTAACAAATGTATCTTCCGAGACTGAGTTTGCTTTGGAATTGACAAGAAAGAGAGGAAGAAAAATCACCAAGTGACTCACTTTGCTTGCTCTGCTCAAATTCTTCCACTCTGTGAGTCAGAGTTTTATCTGGCTCTGAGCATACTAGAATGATAAAGAATTCATAACACGGAGAGCATACAAGATTTCTCAAGCATCCTCATCACATGTGGCGTGAAGTCAACCCGCCAACCGCGTGAAGTCAGCCCCCATGAAAAAGTGAAAGCCCCCATGAGCTGCTGATGTTTAAAAGGATAGTCTGTCCTTTGTTCACCCGCAAACAATCAGAAATTAGTTGAGCTTCTGATTGATGAGAAAGGATGATCGTCGAGACAAGAAAAATGGAAAATAACTTGAAAACCGAGCAATATAGCACTTTCTCAGTAAATTATAGTTATCAGGCACTATTCTACATACATTTGAGAGTAAGTTGCCTTGATAGAAGTTGGGAAAGTGGCTATGAGTAAGAACAACGGTGTAGGGTGGATACAGGCCAGTCTTGTAGAGAATTGGAATGCTTTGAAGTTTCCCGCCTGTCTTTATGTAAAGAACAATCTTTAGACTAACATAAATTTCTCATTATCACCATTTGTGAAAATCAGTATTGGGAAGAAATGTGTTCACATACATATCTACAAAGCGGTTGCCACTACAGATAAAGTCGTCAAATTGGTGATAATGAGAATTTTATGTAGTCTAAATTGCTTCTTCATAAGACAAGCGAAACTTCAAAGCGGTTTCCATTCTCTACAAGATTGGCCTGTATCCACCCTACACCGTTGTTCTTACTCATAGCCACTTTCCCAACTTTCTATCAAGGCAACTTACTCAAAATGTATGTAGAATAGTGCCTGATAACTAATTTACTGAGAAAGTGCTATATGCTCGGTTTCAAGTTATTTTCCATTTTTCTTGTCTCGACGATCATCCTTTCTCATCAATCAGAAGCTCAACTAATTTCTGATTGTTTGGGTGAACAAAGGACAGACTCCTTTAACATCAGCAGCTTATGGGGGTTGCTTTCACTTTTTTCATGGGGGCTGACTTCACGGGGTTGTGGGGTTGACTTCACGCACATGTGATGAGGATCTTGAGAATCTTGTATGCTCTCCGTGTTATGGAATTCTTATCATTCTAGTATGCTCAGAGCAGATAAAACTCTGACTCACAGAGTGGGAAGAATTTGAGCAGAGCAAGCAAAGTGAGTCACTTGGTGATTTTTCTTCCTCTCTTTCTTGTCAATTCCAAAGCAAACTCAGTCTCGGAAGATACATTTGTTACTTACAACATGTGAAGCTGTTTTTAAGCAAGAGGACTACAAAGTATACTCATCTTCTCTTGACTTGTTTGCGATACTTACACATATAGTTAACTGCGCATTTTTTTTGTAAACCAGCTACAGTTTATGGGAGGTGATGAAAGCTACAGTGTACGTACTTCATAGCCACTCTCTATAGTTAATGGTTCTTTGTTCAGATGCGTTTGAGTTTCATGACATGAGTACATGAGTCAAGCTATCTAATCAAATCAATCTTGAAACTGCTTTAAAAAACTCAAATTGCATTTCCTGTGGTTCCACTGGCCCAAAAAATACTGGAGTTTTGTCGGGATACAATGATATTAGCAAGCTTGAGGGAAAATGTTACGGATGTCCCTACAAAAGTGACATCATTACAATAAGTACACTTCAATGTGCATGTTCCTTTTTTCTGTAAGCTAATTTCAATATAAACGTACGAATGTAACTTCAGTGGCTCAAGTTCAGGTCGAACTAGAACTAGGTAATAATTGATTAAGGCAGCTAGAGAATTCACCTCTCCCTCTTGGCTCAAGAGGTCACCGTCGTGAGTGGGGTACGACGTACGATAGAGTTGGATGGTGAGCTGCTACTTGATTACTGCATTCATTCTATTCATTCATATTAAAGACGATTTCAACACGAAAGATGCTGCATTTTCTGTCTAACTCTCCTATACAGAAAAGGAAGCTCTTGATGAGTACTAAGCCCGCATACCTAGACTGTATAAAGTAAAAGACAAAGAAAATACAGACTCATCCCCTCTCTACACTTTGCCATTTCAATGCAGTCTCAGTGCGCATTTGCATTTAGCAAGCATGTCAAACTTACAAATTCATGGCAAGTTGGACAGTTGACTGACCTCTGTCGTAAATTAATTGATCAAGAAAAAAACACTAGTCAGTGTTACACTTTGGTAGAAGTTGGTATTAATATAAGTCTGCTAGCAGTTTTTGTACCATCTGCATATTATTATGTAATGATATGATTTGTATGAAAATTGGATTGTGCAAATTTCCCAACAGAATCGTCACATTTCTAAATATAATTTATTAAAAGCATTTACTATGGATTACATTGTAGTGCTTGAAACACAAAATGTAGAATTGAATAATACAAGCATGAGTTTAAAGGTAAGTAAGCCATGTAAATATTGAAATCAACTATCTGCAAATCACTGCATTTATTTTCAAGGGGTATCATTGAAAGAAATTGTATAAAATGCGGCTCCATCAACCACCGTTCCCGAGTGCACTGCAAAGGTATTCAGCTTTTTGCAAACCATTTGGTAATTTTCCTTTCTCAACTGCCTCATCACAGCTTTAATGTGGATGTCTCTCGGAATGAAGTCTGATAACCTACCAAGTCTTGTTAACCTTGCAAACCTTGTAAACTTGAGTGTCTCCAAGTTAGGAAACATTCCCAGAACTTTCTTGACAACCTCCAATTCCACCCATACTTTGGGTAATAGATTGACAGCGTCTTTAGTTTGGAAAACACCGGATTTATTATCGTATCATCAGTTTCTCCGTATTTTATTGGATGACCTCTGTGTCTGGGTTTCTGTTGAACATCAAGATGAAGCTCCTCCAGCGTGTTTGAGAATGGAGAGATAAACTTGACAATCTCCTTCATATACTTTTGTGTTCATCCTCAGAACAAAACATTATAGCCAAAAGCACACTTCTAATTTCAGGATACAAAATTGAGGTGCGACCACGTGGCTGAAAATGGGTACCAAAGTTTGAGTTGCTTTTAACAATGCAAAATTTGCAGGCGCCATCGAATTCTATTTCGCAATTGGTCTCAACATTGATAAGCTGCTTGTGATAATGCCACAGAATCCAGTTACTCACGCCATATTTAGTGTCCACAATCTTGACATGGGCAAGATGAGGAAGAGGGGGCAGAGGAAATTTGGGAGCTCCGCCTCTGACATTCGGATGTTGAAGTTTTGTAACATCAAGGCTTTCAAATTAGGTGTGCAACGGAGCAGCGCCTGCAAAGTTTCTCGTGTAAAGTATTCCTTAAATTCCTTTCCAGTTGAGTTCTCACAAATCGTTAAGGATGACAAATGGTGACCAAATAGTGAGAACAAATTGGGTCCTCTCACCATTGACTACCAAGACTCCGATTTGTCATGAGAGAGAGTGACTTGGTGGAAATGGACAGATTGTTGGGTTTTGCTCCTGCAGGAATTGAGGAAAAGGGATATTCTCCATCTCAAAAGAATTGGCATGATTGAAACTCAGCACGGGAAACCTGTACTTGTTGACGTCATGCTCTGGACGGTCAAGGGTGAACTTTTTCCAATACTCCAAGACTCTCTTCTCGAGAACATGGTCCATAACGGGTTGCCATCGGGGATGAGCCAATCGACAGTTCAAAATCGAGTTCTTTTCATCAGCCGATATTGGCTGCCCGACATCGCCGAAGTCTCTTGTCAAAAACTGAAATATCATCACCAGCAACTAAAAATGAATACATGAAAATAATGTCAACATGAAAAATCCCTCATTTAAAATCATTAGAGTGGAAATAAAAACTATTTACCTCATTTGGGAGTTCCAACCAGTTAGCATCAATATTTATTGGGGATGACAAAACTCCACTCACCCCCTGACTTTGGGCAACCAGAGAACGTTTTTTTACTTCTGGTCAGCATGATGTGCAAGATAAGCAAAAACTGGATTCAAATTCCAAACTTGGCGAATAAAATCCAAAATGAATTTAGATAAATGATGAGGTGTCAAAATAGTTGGTGTGCTGGCACTGATCAAAGTATAAAAGGACACTTTGATGAAAACAAGCTCATGTGTGGCCAGGGCCCATCCCACGTATCAGAAGGTGTCAGGAGTCTGACAGGCCGGGACGCTGACGCCTTGAAAATTAAGCCGGGCCTTTGGAGAAAAGGCCGGGAGGTGAAATCACAAGAAAAAGGTTATAAGTAAGAAGTATATGCATAGATTTAGAAATGTGTAAGAGTAATGAAAAGCCCAGGCAAATGAATTAATAATTTTTATTGGGGTAGCTTTTTGTAAAAGGCGGAACGCTAAAAAAATTTAAGCTTTCAAAAATCAATTTTAAGTATAAGCGATTTGTTGGAATCCCGTTGTAATGAAACCTTCTCAGCCTTTTAATCTACTTTAGGAGAGGGAAACTAAAGACACCATAAAACTACTTACTTTCTTCCTTTACGAATATCCTCACATTATCGACGGCCCATGGACACAAACCATCCCATTAGCTATCTTTCCAACCAACCACTCTGCTGACCAATTTGGAAGCATCCTTCAAACAATTCCTTACTCTTAAAAACTTACTGACGAGCAATTTCATCATTTACGTTGTCGGTTTTTCTTTTCCAAATTTTTTAAACTTTTATTTCTGCCAACTATCCTGCTAATGTTCATGTCATACTACAAATGCTGTTGACTTTTCCTTACTTACTTGAAGTATGTTACTTCAAAGTATTCTGCTAACTTTCCCTTGTGATTCAACCAAATATTTGAACCATACGTGCTCATCCCGGACTTCCAGTGTCTTCCTATACGGTAGCTGCAGATTCGAAAAATTTATACGGTAAGCCAAAGCTTCGCGTTGCCTTTGCGTAATTTTTACAAAATTAAAAGAAGTCTCACAAATTCCCAATTTGTTAGCATAATTGACTGGATGCGTTAATTTTCTAAAAAACTAACATAATATTGCTTTGCGTCCTACGTTTTTTCTAATATCAATATTGTAAAAAAAATTTCGTCGAATTTGTGAGCCATTGGATCGTTTTAAGTCCAAAAATTTCTAATTTTAGTCTGCTTAATATGTTTTCGTGCCATTGCTAAGTATTTGGAACGTTTCAGGTCCAAAACGTTTCTGATTTCAATCTTGTAAAAACATTTCGTGAAATTTCTGTGCATTTGGAACGTTTCAGGTTAATCATTTTTCTAGTTTGAATCGTGTAAAAACATTTCGTGCAATTTCTGTGCATTTGGAACGTTTCAGGTCCAAATTTTTTTCTAATTTTAATATTGTAAAAATTTTCCGTAATTATTAGCCAGCCGCAGGCCCCTGCTTTCCGTACACTTTTAGCTTTCCATTCCGACAACAAACAAATATTCTGCTAGCCTTCCCTTCGTTTCACGAATTCTATCAGCTCCAACGAAACGTTCTGCTATATCACAATTCTTGATTCCAGTTAAATCGTAAGACGGGATGTGCTTTGTTGCAAAATTGCTTAGGAATTAACATGTAAAAAGGACTGGTTTTAAAAACGAATATTAATGGCGTTATTAATTACGCAAATTCGTAATTTTCTCCTGTGAAGGTTAAGCTTACAAATTGTGTGCCATTACGTCATAAGGTCTTACTTAATAGAATTTTTACAGAGTTTTATTAGCGGCTGTTTGTTATTGATTAGGCAGTTAGTTTAAATTGAAAGTACAACAATTCAACTTCATCCAATTTAACTTTATGTCCGATTGACTTAAAGGACAGGCCGGGAATGTTAGACTGCCTGACAGGCCGGGACAGACCTAGGATGGGCTCTGCTGGAAAGCAAGCGGCTTACGTGAGTTTCTTTGAAAGAAACTGGAAAAAGTGAAGCATGGGTGGAGGTAAGCAAAACAAATACAGGTAACGATACTAACGATAAATATCTCAACGTCGCGTCGGGGGTTAGATGATTTGACTACAACTCTTACTCGCCTCTTGCATATTATCAAGGGATCTTGTTGGGATGCAATTTTACATGTATATTTCTATCTCAAATGTATACCTCAAGACAACCCACAAATTATTTATATTTCCCTACTTTAAATGGTGGTAATGCTTCTCCCAACAGGATAGATAAGGTAGGAAAAAAACTGGACAACTATACCTGTGCTGAGCTGACTTGAATTTGACTGTTTAACATTTGCTACACACCATCATTCCAAAAAGTAGGACATTGTAAAATTGAATTGTAGGTAACCTGTTTTGTAACTGTTAAATCACCTCTTATTTTTTCACTTGCATTATTATCTGTCATAGTCATAAATCACAAAAAATAGTTTATGTGTGATTTAGGGAAACGTGAAGAAAGGTACAGGGAGTCCTTCCAAAATTTGGTCGGATCGAACTTACCAACGTTGCAGAAATGGAAGAGAAAGTACAAATACGTATACGATTTTTCCTAAATGAATATGTGAGGTGAACATAAAATTAAATTTTTCACTTGTCTGAGTAGATAAATTTTATTTGCTCAAACAATTTTCCATCAATACAACATATGGACATATGATACAGTATTATTTCTCTAAATCTATGAAATATTTTTAATCATATCTATATCTTACCAATTGACTAAATGGTTTCATTAGACACCAAAATAAAACCGTATATATTACACATTTTTAAGTTTATACACTGCATCCCGTTTGCTTACACACTATGAAAATGCTAATACCAACATTGCCTTTAATTTTACTATAGTGCCGTAAAACTGTACTAATTGAATTTACATTTAAAACCGCCAACTTGCAAACTCTCAAGCTGTTTTCACCCTTTCTAATGTTGCCCAGATTTTGAAAATAACACAATTCATTCAATGCTAGTTATAAAGACAACTTCACTACTCAAATCTCATAGTACCTCGAGTGTACATGTATCAACTGAAAACTATTATCATATGAAAACTTCAAGATGGTATTCAATATGAAGATGAATTTGGACTGCAATTAAACCGCGACGGCGCATAGCAATTCACAATTTGAAACTTACTACACAATATTCTTCACTCACCCCTGCATGCAAACTGTTTTAATTGAATGTTGAAAAGAAGAATGCACCAAACGTAGACTAATAAGCTCTAAGCTTTCTAATTTTGATCAGATTCTGGGAATGAGACGAAATTGACAGTTTTGATACTTGGCATGGTGATCAACACATCTTCCGTTTGTAAGATTTCTTTCCAGTTCTCTTCTTCAGCGGATGTTTCGAGTATCACTGATGTCAGCTTGGGGAAAGTGACTCTACGCATCCTCCATTTATCAATGTACTTCATGAACTCCTTCAGCTCAACATTCAAGCAGAGATGTTTCAATTTTGTTCGAACGCAGGCGATAAACCTTGCCACTTCATGATACCCTGGAAGCTCGTTGTTCTCAAGCCTGATGGTAAGATATTCCAAAACTGGCGCAAAATGAGCCCCCACAACAACGAAAAATCCTTCAAAAACGGGATTGTATATTTTGAGTTGCTTCAAGTTGATAAACTGTTTCCTGCAGTATGAGAGCAGAGTAGGGCTGAACCTATTCAGTGTTAAATGAACGAGTTGAGGACCAAGCAGGGCCAGAATCCATTGAACCCAAACATCCGGGTTTTCTCCGTAAATTCGCAAATACTTCAGATGCTTGGAAACTCTTTCAGTTTGAGTATTCATTTTTCTACAGACTTGGAATGACACTTGTTCTCCAGATGCTGAACTCCCTCAAAAGTGAGTGCTTTTAGGTTGGGTGTGTTTACCATAATGGAGCGGAGATAGTAGCATTCCAATTTCACCTCAACCAGAGTAAGAGTAGTTAAGCATGACCCGAAACTGCTGAAGAATTTGTCAAACTTAATGCCATCGCGGAAGAAAATCTTTTCCCAAAATGTGGGCTTTGGGCTGCTGCAAATTGTCAAGGAATTGCCTGTGAATATGAAAGTTTGAGTGGAGTTTTTCAAAGCAGCCGGAACGCTAATGTAGGCTTTGCCTTGTTTCCGCTTGTGATACAAGATCGTTGATGGTCTGCATTTTCGAGGGGCTTCCAAGTTTTCCGGCTCGGAGAGCCACGTTTGCCAGTGGGCTAGATTTAGCTCTGCTAATTTTTGGTTAGCAACAGTATTCCAATTCCAGTTGACTAAGCGGCAACTCAGCAGGGTTTCTGGGTCAATGATATTCTCCACAATTTTGAGTTGAATCTAAGGAGAAAGTAGATCAAAATTTAGCCTCAATACTGTTTGAAATATAAATATAAAAATGATTTACTGATTGAAAGGGGATTTACCTCAATGGGGAAAATCAGTTTATTGGCTTCCGTTTTGATTGAAATATTCTCTGCTACTTTATTCATTTTGTCAGTCACAGCATCATATCCTTTTTCTGGAGGTTGCAGATTATTAACCAGTTCTGCGCAAGAATTTGTAGCAGCTTTGCCGTGTTGAAACATTATTAGATGATCGTACTAATATCAATTGTAGATTAAATTTTTTGTACCATCACAATCAATGTTTGTGGATAAAAACGAAAACTGCTTTCTCAAATGCGGAAAAGGGTAAATGGTAGATAATGTGAACGGAAGCGCAGCAGAAAAACTCACTAGAGTGAAAACGAAACTATAGCATCTATATCTTGCTGCTTTACCAGTTCCGTATTGAAGCCACCTGCAACTCAAACATTGACTGATGGAAATCTTTGACGCTTCTAGGTCTGATAAAGGTATTACCAACTCATGCAAATTATAAGGAGATCTTAAAGGGAAGATCTTGAGTTTGACTCCTCCCAAAACCCAATCTGACGGTGTATTTCAAAAATGTAAATCTCGACACAGTTCCACCTTCTTTACCCTTCATCCCCGCCCTACCAATCATTAACTGGGTGGAAAGATTGTTCTATGAGCTATTTTCGAATTATTCCTAATGATCTCTCTACGCGACTTGTCGTATTCGAACCTGTTCTCGATTGTCTGTGACTCTCGCTTCCGTCAAAGAAGTGGGAGGTGCTATTTCTATGGTAATTCTTGTGCAGATGAATGTTTTACCAACCTCAGAGATATATGGATTAGCGCGGATAGGCGACGCTTTAATAAGCAGGTGTATACAAAATTTAACAGGCTGGACACTCCCTAGGTCGAGAATGTTAAGATTAGTTATATTAGCTAGTGAACCCCTCCGACACGCTGAGCATGGATTTTGCGGAGAGGAGTTACAAATTTGTCCTCTCAAGATCTTCCCCTTTTAATGCCATCCCGCGGATAAGTATAGCAATGCAGTTTTGTCCCAAAATATGGCTCTCGGTACATCAGGGCATGCTGCAGAAATAGTGTGTCAGAAGATTTCCATAACTCAGTCAATGGTTGACCGTTGTGCACATTTGAATGGACAAGTCTTCAACTATGAGTGGACCGGAACTGCGATGAGTTTTTCAAAGCAGCGGAGAACACCTAGATGTACGAAGCGACTTTACTTAGCATGCTATTTGTATGATTTCGCGTCCTTTCGCTAACTACTCTAACGCGATTTCCGCAGGTTTTGATCTTGCTCGTTCGCTTGCCGCTTATTCCTGTTGAATTAAGTGACCAATTTAGGCGGCCTTTTCTCACGCAATGTTTTGACGAACGGAGCTGCGTGCAGCATTTTCCCGTCGTTTTTGTCTACAGTGCTCGACGACGACATAAGACTTCATAATGCTTGTACTTGCTAGATGAATGTGTGTTTACTAGGATAGACATACATGTCATCTACAATTGATTATTATGTTACCGATCACTCCTAATATTAATCTGCATTTTTCACCAGCTACGGTCGAACTAGACGCTCGCGCGACCAAAAAATCCTCTCTGCGCAGAACTGGGGTTGACTTCAATCTGGCACATCTCTCTAGAACGATAACGCGCACGTAATGTCATGGCTAGTTGAACTATCTTAACAATGTCCACCCATTCCTATAGAGATGTAAAGTCTAGAAGGAGGATATTTGTGCCAATCGTAGAAAAATCCAGGAAGCCAAAATTAGCTCCTACAAACATGAACTGTTTTTCTGACACACCTATAAATACATTCACGAGGGTAAAATAGATACTCTCCTGTTATCTCGATCTCTCATCAGTTACGAGATCAGCGTTTTTTTCCCTCTATACTTTATATTTTCAAACTTTCAGGCTATTGATCACGCGCTAACATCGCTGTCGCATCTACTTCGTCTCTCCCCTTCAGATTCAACCCATCCGAAAATTGTGCGAGAATATCCATGGACCCAGAAACCCCTGGCTGCGAGCTTTTACTCCTGCAATGGGGACAAATCAGCTTGTTTGGCTTCCCTCAGTTCACTGGAAATTTATGATCTGGAGATATTCTCTGCTTCACCTCGTTTTGTCACTTTCTCTGCTCTAACAAAACTTAGCAGATGCCTAAATCTCTTAGCACCTCCACCTGAAGGGCCCAATAATACCGCGCATGGATCCTCTTTCTCTCGTCCGACGCCCCGGAAGTATGCCCATTGGAAGGTGACTTACACCCCCAGTGCTCCAACAATTGCAGACCCATCCCACCGATCTCTGCCTCGTGCCGTCTAAATTACCATACACAAGCGGAAACCCCAAGGCAACAGGCTCGTCAGCTCCACTTAGTGGTTCCTCCTCCTGCCTGGCTGCTTTTGAAAACACTCCACTCAACACTTTCCATACTTCCACATGGCCAACTTCCCCTTGACAATTTGCCAGCGTGTCTGGAAACCCACAATTCACCATTAACGGCCTCCCCCACACTATTGATCGGTGAAAAAGACTTTCTTCTTAACTTATCCGCCCCCATCAATTGTTAGATCTAAATATTGTATGGCAAATTGGCCTATTATGTACCATCACCAAATCTTAAGATATTTGTGGTGACAAAGTTCGTTCAACGCCAGGATATATATACAGAAAGCGGCAATACACTGAACCCTTTCTCAAATGCCTGAAGATAGAGCTTAGGATTAAACTAATGGACTAGTGCTTACATCATGGCTCTCGTGAAACGCGAGGTCCTGAATTGCGCAATGCATAGAAGCTATCCTCCCGGCCCGCTCACATGTCTCAAGTAAGGCTCTAAACACTAGACACAGCTAGAAACCCTACAAAGAACGCACTTCACGTTAAACTTGTGTAGCACGTCACGAGTACTCTTGGGAGTCTCACTGGCCTTTCACCACGATTTCTCTGCGCTAGCATGTAGAAGCCAACACTGCCACAAACTCAAGCTAGTCATTCCCAATTTGCCTCACGCTAGAAAACGGGATTGAAATCTGTTGAACGATCCTTACCTCATAGCCGTCGTTGATAAAGAGTAGTTTCATCAAGCATGTTGAATTACCAAAGCTTCATAGACTATTAATCGATTAATTATAAGACGAGGATGCTATAAACACGGGAATAGAGTGTTCTTGTTCGAGCGGGTTCAATGTGAGTCTCTACGGCCCTGCTTGCGGCTCCTCAACTCGCCTTATTTTCCCCACAAACTGAATAGGCGTCTCCGCCATATCTCTGCTCTGCATACATGCCACGGAAAACAGTTCTATCCAACTTTGAAGAGCGCACACTCAAAAAATACAATCCGCGTTTTGTAGAGATTTTTCGTGCTGTTGCTGGGGGCTCTTTGTGCGCCGCAGTTTTGGAATATCCTTTACCCATCAGGCTGAGAACAACGAGCTTCAGGGTAATCGATGAAGTGGCAAGGGTTTATCGCCTGGCTTCGAACAACATTGAAACATCTCTGCTTCGCAATGTTGAGCTGAAGGGGGTTCATTTGAAGTACATTTGATAAATGGAGCTGCCGTAGAGTCACTTTCCCCAAGCTCGACAGTCGCAGTGATACTCGAAAACCATGCGCTGAAGAAGAGAACTGGAAGGAAAGAAATCTTACAAACTGGCAAGATGTGATTGGATCACCATGCCACAGTATCAAAACTGTCAATTTTGTCTCCATTCCCAGAACCTACGAATCTGATCAAAATGTAAAAGCATTAGAGGCCTTCATTAGTTCTACGCTTATGCCAGTGCATTCTTTTCTTTTTCTAACATCCAATTACAAAACAGTTTGCATGCAGTGGGGTGAAGTGAAGAATATTGTGTCAGTAAAGTTTTCAAATTGGTTGGAATGCTATGCGCGCCCGTCGCGGTTTAATTGACAGCTCCAAGATTCATCCCTTCATCACTTGAACTACATCTTGAAGTTTCTCATATGATAATAGTTTTCATGTTGATACATGGTACCACTTCGAGCGGTGCCCGGCTTACTCATTCAGATTGGAGTAGTGAGTTTGTTTCTTTAATAACTAGCCATTTGAATGCAATTGTGTATATTTTCAAAATCTGGCGACCGGCCAACATTAGGAAAGGGTGTCTTGAAAACAAGCTCTGAGAGCTTTGCAGTTGGCGGGTTTAATGCGTCAAATTCAGATTAGTACCAGTTTTACCGGCACTATAGTAAAGTAAACGGCAATGCGGTGGGTATTAGCACTTTTCATTAGCGTGTGTAAGCAAACGGCATGCCCAGCCTGTATAAAACTTAAAATGTGTAATAATATACGGTTTTATTTTTTGGGTGGTTAATGAGACCATTTATCGTCAATTGGGTAGATTCTAGATATGACCTTACCAACAGTAGGTTTCCACTAGACTTTAGAGAAATAATACTTGTATCATACTGTCCATATGCTCGTTATGATGCGAAACATTGTCTTCCTTGACGCGCAAATAAAATTTATCTCACTCAGACAAGTGAAAAAGTTTAATTTTATGTTCACCGCTCACATATTCATTTAGCGAAAAACTGCGTCCTTCAATACGTAGTTTGTACCTTTCCTCTTCCGATTTCTGGCAACCGTTCGCGCTAAGTTTCGATCCGACCCAAATTCTTGCAAGGAACTCCCTGCTACCTTTCTTCCACGTCTTCCGCTTAAATCACACATCGAAACTATTTTTTTTGTGATTGTTGATGGACCGTCATGACACGCGATCCAAGTAGATGCAACCCATGTGAAAAATAAGACGGTGACATCTTAACAGTTACAAAACAGGGTTACCTACAATCAACTTTACAAATGTCCCTACTTTTGTGGCGAATGCATGTGTGTAGGGCCAAATGTTAAACAGTTTCCCAAATTCAAGTCAGCTCAGCCAGTATAGTTGTCTCAGTTTTCCTGACCTTTCTATCCATGTTGGCGAGAAGCATACCACCATTTAAAGTAGGGGAAATTATAAATAATTTGTGGGGTGTTCTTGAGGGTAACATTTTGAGATAAGAAATCCTATACATGTAAAAATTGCATCCAAACAGAGATCCTTGATAATATGCCAAGAGGCCGAGTAAAGAGGTAGTACAAATCATCTACCTCCCGACGCCTGAGACCTGTGAAATATTTATGCCGGTTAGTATCGTTACCTGTATTTGTTTTTGCTTTACCTTCCACCCCATGCTTCACTTTTTCCAGTTTCTTTCATAAGAAACTCACGTAAAGGCCCGCCTTGCTTCATCCAGCAGGAGCCCCATCCTAGGTCTTGCCGGGCCTGTTCAGGGCCAGGTCTTAACACATTCTCGCCGTATTTCCATACCAACTATGTAGGCGCCTGTCCTTGTTAAGTCAATCTCAGAGTCATCAAGTTAGAATTCGCTCCGACACCCTCTATGAAGTTGCGAAATTGTGCTTGTCCACCCTGTTTCTCTCCTCTCCATTATACTCTCTCAACATTATTTGCCCTAAATCCGCCAATTAACAAACAGCCGCCCTACATACAAACTCTCCTAGTAAACAATTCTATTAGTAAGACCCTTACTGATCCGTCAATGCGCACACATCTTGAAAGCTAGCTCAACATCCACTTTCACATGCAACCCTGAGGAAAATTACGATGTATTTGCGTAGATTAATGAACGCCGATTAATATTCGTTTCTTTTTAAACATCTTCTTTACATGTTACTATTCCTAAAGCTTAAGCTTTCCTTGGCTTGCCAGACAAAAGGCACATCCCGTGTCTTACGATGTTAATGGATCGATTGCAGTAATTCAGTGACTTATAGCAGAACGTTGGTCCGTTGGAGCTGACTTAGAGATTGCCCGTTGAAACGAAAGGGAAGGCTAGCAGAATTATTGTGGTTTGATATGTGATTCTCACAGGAATTACCGCATGATGTCGCGAATGGAA
>LJIJ01003868.1:0-17026 GCA_001718145.1 Orchesella cincta | reverse complement strand
AGAGAGAGATAGACAAGAGGAATTTTTTCCATGAAACTATTTATTAATCTGGGAAATAAAGCTTGATTGATAGAGTTAATTTAGTTTAGATATAAGCTTTAATTCAACAAAACATTACAATTCCAAAACGTCTAGACACTTTTCCCATGTCGTTCCCATTAGATATTTAACATTGCTTAACAATTGAAGCTGGAATATAACAAAACAATGTCTTTTCTTCAGCAAATTTCAGTTAAGTCGGCGGAAATATATTAAATCCAAAATCACTACCTCTGTCGTTTACTTCTAAACAGATGTCTAGTCAGAAATCAGAAACTGAATTTTAAGCTGAGGTTAAATTTCTTTTTAATCAATAAATTACATGGAAGGTTTGACAAAGAAACCATTGGCAATAGTACTGTTAATGATTGGCCAGATAATAAGGTAATGCAATTTAAATTAGCAATAAACCATTTGTAATAACTTTTAAAATTGATTGACACTATCAAATTCACACCCGCACGGCGTTATCGCATCATTAGTAAACTTACGAGCTGGTTAAAACAAAAGTCCACAAGACCAAGGGTGTTAGCTCATCCACATAATTGTCATAACCTAGATGTACTCTTTGGGTTCGGCGGACAGAATCTTACGTTTAATCCATTTCCTCTCCTTGTTGATGGAAATGTTGGGCAATATGCGCCCCGTCAGCTCTTCTTTTCCTTGGCGTTGAAGCGTAGTAAATCTGACCCATAAAAGTAGTGGCTAACAGAAGTGCAGCAACGGAGCCGATTCCAGTAACTGCCATAAATATGAGTTCTGGAGCAGAAAGTTGACTTCCGACAGAGATCAGGGTGTAAAGACACAAAATTGTACTTATTGTTACAATAAAAATCACGGAAATGAGAGGTCCATCCTTTTGATTCAAGTTGTAGCAGCGACTCAGAATTTGAATTTGTTCTTCTTGAAACAAGTGCTCCTGTACATATTCAGAACGTTTTTGAAGCATCCTCAAATTTTCCTGTAAGTAACGGCGAATACAATAAACCTGTACAATTGAAAATGGCAAACTAAAATAATCAAGCTTCCAATTCCGTCTATCTTCAGCCAAAATGATACAAAACAGTTCACTATTAGCATTTTCTTGGACACAGTAGACCACTCAGCTTTCGCAATCGGGTCCCTACATTCGGGAATCAAAATGTATCCAGTGTTGCAGAATTGCATGGCAAAAACCAACTCAAAAGAGCCAGCGACGCGGCAAGTATTGGTGCAACCGAATAGCGTAACAGTATGCTATCTTTTATTAGGCGTATTTCCACTCCTTGAGCAGCTACAGCCTCTTCAAAAGCAATACGTGTGTGTTATTACAGATTAAATATTAGTACAAACTAATACCTAGGAAAAAAATATTTGTAAAAATTGACTTACGTGCAGTGATGTTTCTCAATTGAACAAGAAGGTTGAACAAGTTGGCAAAATCTTTCCGTCGAGTCAATATTGGCAAATTTGCCAAAAAGCATACGAGAACCCGCATGCGAGGAGCAGATTTTCTAAGGAGACGTAAGTTGCACATTGCCCATATCATTTCGTGTAAAAGTTGTATCCAAATAACGAGCACGTAGAAACCGAATAATAACGTTTTTGTCAGTTCCCACACCAGCTTAATATTTCCTGTAATGGTTATTGTTTTATCTTGTGAAACTGAAAATGGACAAGTGCCGCACAGTTTCTGTTGTTTTAAGTGGAATGCAATGTAGGCGATCAAATTATCTTTGAGGAGCATTTTAAAACCCTTTTTGTTTTAAATCCGGTTTTCCTTTTTTATTCCTCTACCCAAGCTTGACCGATCCGAGTTTGCACAAGTCGACAGCATAATATTTTTTGCCAGTCAAAAAGTCCGATTATATCGTTGTCTATTATTCGTACCAGAAGAAAGCTCCTTCATTTCCACTCCGGAACGTGATGCTTTAAAATTTAAGAGCTCAAATGCGGATAAACCAAAGTGGAAGTAAAAACAATTAAAATAAACACGCAACTATGTGAGAAGGTCGGAATTTTTGTTGATATATCGCATAAATATACTATTTTCACCAAAAGAATGCGGCTAAGCTTACATGGTCAAATTTTGCGATAATTTCGCTACTCGCTCCTGGGTTATTGTTCAATAAATTATTTAGCAGTCTTAATGTACCGACATGTAATGAAGGTCTTAATGTAATGAAGAAAAGCTGTCTGAGTGTTTTTATCAAGATATACTGCTGAAACCTAAGTCAGATTTTTGTAATTCCATATCTTCATTTCTCATGTGTTTTGGAAATAAGTAGGTGAGCGATAAAACGTTATGATGTAGGCAAATGTTGATTTGTAATTATTCGGGAGCAACCCGTATTCCAGAATGTAAATAATAGAATTAGCAGCGTAGAGGGTGAGTGTCTGGAGTCGAGAGCTTGCGCTTTGTCCACATGATCAGCTGAGCGTCTGTTAACATTGCGTTTGTTGGCTTCTCCTACTTACCATGTGTTTTCAAGCAGCGCGCGCGCGGTTAAATACGTAAATATTAATTCAGGAAGGTTTGTTACCTATGAATTGATATTTCTCGTCAATTGTAGCGAGCGGCACTGCGAGTATCCCCTAGTGAGCACACAAAGTCGGAAATATATTTTCTATATAGCTAATTTTCTGGATTAGTTTAATATAATTTGGCCGGTTTTAAGTACATTGTCATATATTTCCAAACGAAGACCAAAAAGTTGCCTGGACGTAATCACGACGTGCTAAAATTTATATTCTGGAATATGGGTTGCTCCCGAATAATTTACAAATCAACATTTGCCTACATCAAAACTTTTTATCGCTCACCTACGTATTTCCAAAACACATGAGAAATGAGATATGGAATTACAAAAATCTGACTTAGGTTTCAGCAGTATATCTTGATAAAAACACTCAGACAGCTTTTCTTCATTACATCCTTCATTACATGTCGGTACATTAAGACTGCTAAATAATTTATTGAACAATAACCCAGGAGCGAGTAGCGAAATTATCGCAAAATTTGACCATGTAAGCTAGCCGCATTCTTTTGGTGAAAATAGTATATTTATGCGATATATCAACAAAAATTCCGACCTTCTCACATAGTTGCGTGTTTATTTTAATTGTTTTTACTTCCACTTTGGTTTATCCGCATTTGAGCTCTTAAATTTTAAAGCATCCACGTTCCGGAGTGGAAATGAAGGAGCTTTCTTCTGGTTACGAATAATAGACAACGATATAATCGGACTTTTTGACTGGCAAAAAATATTATGCTGTCGACTTGTGCAAACTCGGATCGGTCAAGCTTGGTAGAGGAATAAAAAAGGAAGAACCGGATTTAAAACAAAAAGGGTTTTAAAATGCTCCTCAAAGATAATTTGATCGCCTACATTGCATTCCACTTAAAACAACAGAAACTGTGCGGCACTTGTCCATTTTCAGTTTCACAAGATAAAACAATAACCATTACAGGAAATATTAAGTTAACGTGGGAATTGACAAAGACGTTATTATTCGGTCTCTACGTGCTCATTATTTGGATACAACTTTTACACGAATGATATGGGGCAATGTGCAACTATACGTCTCCTTAGAAAATCTGCTCCTCGCATGCGGGTTTCTCGTATGCTTTTTTGGCAAATTTGCAATATTGACTCGACGGAAAGATTTTGCCAACTTGTTCAACCTTCTTGTTCAATTTGAGAAAACATCACTGCAACGTAAGTTAATATTTACAATTTTTTTTTTTCCTAGGCATTAGTTTGTACTAATATTTAATCTGTAATAACACACACTATTGCTTTTGAAGAGGCTGTAGCTGCTCAAGGAGTGGAAATACGCCTAATAAAATAGGCATACTGTTACGCTATTCCGGTTGCACCAATACTTGCCGCGTCGCTGGCTCTTTTGAGTTGGTTTTTGCCATGCAATTCTGCAACACTGGGATACATTTTGATTCCCGAATGTAGGGACCGATTGCGAAAGCTGAGTGGTCTACTGTGTCCAAGAAAATGCTAATAGTGAACTGTTTTGTATCATTTTGGCTGAAGATAGACGGAATTGGAAGCTTGATTATTTTAGTTTTGCCATTTTCATTGTACAGGTTTATTGTATTCGCCGTTACTTACAGGAAAATTTGGGATGCTTCAAAAACGTTCTGAATATGTACAGGAGCACTTGTTTCAAGAAGAACAAATTCAAATTCTGAGTCGCTGCTACAACTTGAATCAAAAGGATGGACCTCTCATTTCCGTGATTTTTATTGTAACAATAAGTACAATTTTGTGTCTTTACACCCTGATCTCTGTCGGAAGTCAACTTTCTGCTCCAGAACTCATATTTATGGCAGTTACTGGAATCGGCTCCGTTGCTGCACTTCTGTTAGCCACTACTTTTATGGGTCAGATTTACTACGCTTCAACGCAAGGAAAGAAGAGCTGACGGGGCGCATATTGCCCAACATTTCCATCAACAAGGAGAGGAAATGGATTAAACGTAAGATTCTGTCCGCCGAACCCAAAGAGTACATCTAGGTTATGACAATTATGTGGATGAGCTAACACCCTTGGTTCTTGTGGACTTTTGTTTTAACCAGCTCGTAAGTTTACTAATGATGCGATAACGCCGTGCGGGTGTGAATTTGATAGTGTCAATCAATTTTAAAAGTTATACAATGGTTTATTGCTAATTTAAAATTGCATTACTTATTATCTGGCAATCATTAACAGTACTATTGCCAATGGTTTCTTTTGTCAAACCTTCCATGTAATTTATTGATTAAAAGATAAATTTAACCTCAGCTTAAAATTCAGTTTCTGATTTCTGACTAGACATCTGTTTAGAAGTAAACGACAGAGGTAGTGATTTTGGATTTAATATATTTCCGCCGACTTAACTGAAATTTGCTGAAGAAAAGACATTGTTTTGTTATATTCCAGCTTCAATTGTTAAGCAATGTTAAATATCTAATGGGAACGACATGGGAAAAGTGTCTAGACGTTTTGGAATTGTAATGTTTTGTTGAATTAAAGCTTATATCTAAACTAAATTAACTCTATCAATCAAGCTTATTTCCCCAATTAATAAATAGTTTTCACTGGAAAAAATTCACCTCTTGTCTACAAGTTTTGGTTATCTTACCACGCAAGCTGTCCTCTATATTTTGCCTTTGTTTCGGTTCCTGGCATGAATGGTTATTATTAATTATATTATTAATAATGCGGGAAGAATAAAAAGTAAAAGTCAATTTGATTAGGATTGGGATTTTTTGGAAGATACAGATGCATCTTACTAAGTAGGTAAGCTGGATTGACTCATGGACATGAATCCATTTCAGAGTTTCGTCATCCTTTCTTAGCAAAAAAACTAACTGGTTACGTGAGGTGTTTGTGAGAGGTCTTTCCTTCGCATGAATGACAAAGCATTCTGTGACTAAGGGTGTCAAGATGACTAGTACTGGTATACCTAAGAGGTACCTTGTAGTGAAAAAACCTCAGAAAGAAAAATAATCTAAAATATACCCAAAATTGACGACCTTACCCTAATACTACATCAAAAACAAAAAGTTGTAAGGGTTTTCTGATAATCACACAACATGCGGAATCCGCACAATATTTTTTGAGCGCAGAATCAGTATTATAATGGCTAAATTAAAAAAGTTGCTGCAGTTTCTGACGATGTGACCTGTTGGAGTGTAAAAGGTATATGATGAAAGCAACAGTTGAATGTCCCACGGTGTGAAAAAAGGGCGTGATTTTTCATTTATAACACAATTGTCCTTTTCACGGTTAAGGATTCTTTACTTTTTAAGTAAAGAACCCACTATAAAGAATCCCATTTCGACGCGGCGAGGTTTTAAAAATTTTGGTTTCTTTAGCCAAACAAAATAATCTTTCTGAAAAGTGGTAAAAGGGAGAATCTACTGGATTATTTACAGCACTTTGCTACTTGTGCAATTGGAGCTGTTTTACTTTTCAGATTATAACTGCTTGTATTTTTTAACCGTTTTTGTTCACAGTTTTTGGATTATAATCTGTTTTTGGAATTTTTGGATTTTTTTTACTTAAATGGAAACGTTACCAAAACAGCCATGTAAAAGGGGCTAATATAGTCCAAAAGCATTTAGAGTGAGGGCAAAGAATTCTGAAACTACGTGTTGAATCTGCAATAGGTTAAAAATAATTTCAGTTTCATGCTCTTTTTCTAGGCTAATGTTGAATGTAATGCTTTAAAATGTCCACAAATTGTCCAAATTTGTTTATAATTCGACGAAATCTGCGACGGCAAACAATTCGCTGCGTACTAACTTTAAATTTGTAATTATAAACATATCCGCAATAATTACGCATCCACGTCTCGTTGTCGTTTCTAAAGCAGTTGATGCTTGATTTGCTCTTTTTACGCTTCTTTGCAATTTTTGAGAATTTAAATTAAAATTTTGGCACGAATTAAAAAAATTAAGATTAAAAAGGTTTTTCTTCCTCAAAATCATTTTGTATTTATTATGTCACACCTCGAGAATAAACGCCAAGAAAAAAGGGCGACTTGCCAATACGTGCGTGAGGCGCGGAATAATAGGTAGCGGATGGCGCCCTGAGAATGACGAATTGAACACGATCGAAGACAGGATGTACACTTTTTTATTGGGCAAGTAATTAATTATGAAGGCAATATATTATTGTAAGTATGCCTTGTAATTTTTGGGCGGCAATGCAAAGCCGCGTGGAATTTAATATATAAATTCAAGTGTTTTATTTTTAAGCACATGTATTTATTTAGCATGGTTCTATAGTTTAAACCTTGCTAAAGTTATTATAATATATTGTTTTATTAGATAAGAGCTAAGATTAGTGATGATATAGATGCATAAAGCATATTTGTAGTGCATATCTGGACTTGAATAGATCTTTCTCCATTTAAAGTGCTACCATTAGCAACATCCGTTTTTGCCTAAGCAATTGGTGAAATGCATTAGCTAAAACGAATGACAATGTCCAAAAATTTATTTGACAAAGTATTTTTATTAACGCTGAGCTGCTACAAGCTAAGTCGCTAACTAAATATATATATCAGTTATAGCTAATAAGAGATATAGATAGGGCATATAATTAACGGCATGAAGAAGTAGATTTATAACTTGGTCCGACAGCAAAATTCTAAAAGAGCAACTAGAGTAAGTTTGTCGCCACAAAGTTAATACTAGCCAATATTTAACCTGAGAGTTGAAGGGATTTTGGCGAATCTTTGGCCAGTGGTTTGTTTGTGTTTGGGACGTATATTCTTGTTTGGAGTATAATATTTGTCTTTGATCATTTCGCAAGTCGTCAAACTAGACTGGGTTGTACAAGAGATATAGACCGGATACAATGGATGCAACCAAAGTACTCCAATAGTACAGTGAACAGGGGAGAGTTGATGAAGATGAGATAAATAATAAATAAGCTAATAATAATGCAAGGAAGTATAAGGTCATTGAAAGAGAGAGATGAAGTGATGATAGATTATAGATATGTATATAGAGATAATCCAATATTTGGAGTTGTCGGTAGTGATAAATTAGATTTTGGTTCGCTTAAATTTCCGAAAATGAGCAAGAGCCTTGTTCAAATCCTTTGTGTCTAACTCAACACGCATGAGGTATGAGTGGCGACATCCCTGATGGAATAAACTCCAGCAGCTCAAGCCATGACGCAGACATATATTATATGTACAAAGTAATATTAGTGAGATGAGATGTGATAACTACCAAGCCTATGTCCTGATTTTTGAAAAGCATTCCGGGAGCAGATCCATAGTGAGGAGCTAGTAGGGGGATTCAGGGAGAGATAACAGATCCTGGGCAGCGACTGGGGCAGTGCAAATTACAACCAGCTGAATAATATTTTGAATGATCAAGATTTGATGCTGAATTGCGTACAGTTTAGATGTTTGGAGCGTCGCTGCTCGTATTTTATCATTCCGTTAAAAAGATCACAACATATTCAACACGCGCAGAAGGAATAAATGTACTACGACAATCGCGACGGCCCATTTGCACCTAAGCGCTTTCCATTATAGTAGGAAGAGCTTCTGTTTCCCATGCAAGTACTAATTGAATCCAAAGGATTATTGTTGGTATGGAAAGAATTACGAATTTCTTCCAGTGCCATCGTTTGATTTTGTTACTGACTGGTTCAAATTTTAAACCTGATTTATCCACAATTAAAACAAATGGAGGTGTTCCAATCAAATTTTGTGATTGGAGGTGGAACTTCAACAATGGCAAAAAATTATGTGTGAGATGCATTTTCGTTAATAGTGGACTCCAAATTATGCAGAATATTTGGATGGTTGATTGAAACCAGACGAAAACGTACAAAAAACTAGTTAAGTTATGTTTCTGCGTTTTTGCCAAAATCAAATCTTGAAAATTTCTTTTAATCTTCGCTTTTTAAAAAAACTTTTAGCTTTGCCTTTGCAAAAGGTTTTTCCAATATGATATTTAGAAATGATGGAAATGAAGCTGTAACCTGTTTCGTGCCCAAACTACAAATGATTTTTGAAAATGAAAGTAAATGCAGGCAAATGCATGATCAGCTTGGAAGGAGGAAATACTTTATATTGACATTGAAATTTTGTAATTTGTATCGTTTTGTTTAGAGGTCGCTTATCACCACCATATGAAACATCAGCATTGAATTTAAGCTAGGAAGTATTTAAATAAAGTGTCATGTTGTTGACGTTGTTGATGACTATACTTGATAAAAGTAAAAAACCAGACTTCCTAAATATCAAACAATTAAAATATCCACGTTGCTAACAACGCTGACTAGAAATCCAAGTTTTCTGTGGATAGGAAATTGCCCGGAAATTATATTTATGGTTGCAAAGCTCCGTAGCCGAGAAAAAGTAAGGAAAAACAAGCAAGTAAATTAAAAATAAGTGGTTATGATCACGTCGGCAAAACAACCTTGCCAATCATGTTTTTTCAGGAGGCTTCGCAAATACTTTGTACGATTGAGCACCTGTACATGATAAAAACATTTTTGTCGTAGATATTCCAATCCAAACCTCACCACAAAGTGGACGCTAGCTTCTTGTGTGAGTTAACCACAAAGTACTTTTGACTAAATATTGAGAGTCAAAATGCTATCAATTTTCATCGCATTGTGGTGTAGTATAAACAACTGTGTTTTTTTCACGTGCAATGATCCACTTTAACAATTTCTTTATTACTGGCTAGCTATAAAGACTTTTATAACAGTGAATTTACAACAATTACTACAATTATTAATACAACGGTATTGTGAGGGGTTTGTAATTTAACATGCACATGTAGAAGAACAAAAATACAATGGTCACTACGGTGGTCTCGTAGATATCTAATGCAGTTACCCATATATATCTATGCACGCGTTCTTACCAACTACTTGTCAACAACTTTTCACATTGGCCGAACATCAATTCAATAATGCCGGGACACAGCCATTGCAAACTGGCTCAATCGCCATCAATTGATAAGGTAAGCAAGTAATTTCCCGAAGGAAATTTAAAAGAAGCTGCTTCACATCAGAAAAGCCAATCTCCCAACCATCGGTTTCTGTTCATGGGTTGTATTGGTTTTAGTTTTGGCTTTTTCTGAATGTGAAGAGCTTCCTTTAAATTTCTTGGGAAAATAGCGCTTGCTTCGGCTATGTAAATGATGGCGATTGAGCAGTTTGAATGCTGTGTCCGCGGGATTATTGAATTGATGTTCCGCCAATGTGAAAGTGTGACAAGTAGTTGGTAAGAACGGTGATAGATATATATGGGTAACTGCATTAGATATCTACGAGACCACCGTAGTGACCATTGTATTTTTGTTCTAGCTACATGTGGGCTTGATGTTAAATTACAAACCGCCGTACAATACGCGTTGTCTTAATAAATTTGTAAGTAATTGTTGTAAAGTTCACTGTTTATAAAAGTCTTTTATGCTAGCCAGTAATAAAGAAATTGTAGTAAAGTGAGATCATTGACGTGAAAAACACAGTGTTATATACAGCCGACAATGCGATGAAAATTGATAGCATTTTGACTCTCAATATTTAGTCAAAAGTATTTGTGGTTAACTCACACAAGAAGCTAGTCGTCCAGCTTTGTGGTGAGGTTTGGATTGGAATATGCGTACGACCAAAATGTTTTTTATCATGTAAGCAGGTTGTCATCGTAACAAAGTATTTGCGAAGGCCTCCTGAAAAAACATGATTGGCAAGGTTGTTTGCCGACGTGATCATAACGCACTTTATTTTTTAATTACTTGCCTTTGTTTTTCCTTACTTTTTCTCGGCTACGGAGCTTTGGGCAACCATAAAATAATAATTTCCGGGCAATTTCCCTAATCCACAGAACTTGATTTCTAAGTCAGCTTTGTTAGCAAGCGTGATATTTTAAGTGTTGATATTTAGGAAGTCTGGTTTTTACTTTTTCAAGTATAGTCATCAACAAGTCAACACATGACACTTTTTTAAATACTTCCTAGGCTTAAATTCAATGCTGATGTTTTTCACTATGGTGTGATAAGGCCTCTTAAAGCAAAACGGATTAGGCAAAGTTACAAATTTCAAATGTCAATAAAAAAAGTATTTCCTGCTTTGCCTAGGCTGATCATACACTTGTCTGGGATTTACTATTCGTTTTCAAATCATTTGTAGTTTTGGGCACGAAACCGGTTACAGCTGTTATTGTCCATCATTTCTAAATATCATATTGGAAAAACCTTTTGCAAGTGCAAAGCTAGGAGATTTTTAAAAAGCGAATATTAAAACAAAATTTCAAGATTTTTTCTTGGCAAAAACACAGAAACATAACTAAACTAGTTTTTTTGTACGTTTTCGTCTGGTTTCAATCAACCATCCAAATATTCTGCATACATTTGGAGTCCACTATTAACGAAAATGGCATCTCAGCACATAATTTTTTGCCATTGTTGAAGTTCCACCTCCAATCACAAAATTTGATTGGAACACCTCCATTTGTTTTAATTGTGGATAAATCAGGTTTAAAATTTGAACCAGTCAGTAACAAAATCAAACGATGGCATTGGAAGAAATTCGCAATTCTTTCCATAGCAGCAATAATCCTTTGGATTCAATTAGTACTTGCACGGGAAACAGAAGCTCTTCCTACCATGATGGAAAGCGCATTATGTGCAAATGGAGGTATCACCATTGCCGTAGTACATTTATTCCTTTTGCGTCGTGTTGAATATGTTGTGAATCTTTTTAACGGAATGATAAAATACGAGCAGCGACGTCCTAAAGATCTAAACTGCGACGCGAATTCATCAATCCAAATCTTGATCATCAAATATTATCAGCTGGTTGGAATTTGCACTGCCCCAGTCGCTGCCAGGATCGTACGCAGTTCGCCGTTGGCTGAATCCCTGCACATCTGCTACTTTATTTTGGTATCTGCTCCCGGAATGCTTTTCAAAAGATTCTGGACAAGGCTGGAGTGTCAGCTCACTAATTACTTTGACAATAAGTATTTTGGTTATAGTCTGCGTCATGGCTGAGCTGCTGGGAGTTTATTCCATTCAGGATGTCGCCACTTCATACCTTCATTGCGTGTGTTTGGTTAGTTTACACAAAGGATTTGAATAAGGCCCTAACATTTCGGAATTTAAAAACACAAATCTAATATATCACTACAGACAACTCAAATATTGGAACGGCAATACAATCTTATTCAACAGGACACTTTCATCCCTCTTTCAATGAACCTTATACTTCCTTGCATTATTATTAGCTTATTTATTATTATCTCATCTGGATCAACAGTTTCCCCTGTTCATGTTTTGTTTTTTTACTTTGTATTTTGGAGTACTTTGGTTGATCATTGTATGCGGTTTGCTATGTATGCTTCTTTGTACACCCAGTCTAGTGAGACTTTGGAAATGATCAAGAAAAATTATACTCAAAACAAGGAATATACGTCCCTGATTGAAAAACGTAAGATGAGACAACTGGCAAGATTCGCAAAATCCCTTCAACCTCTAAGGTTAATATTGGGCAGTATTAACTTTGTGGACAAACTTACTCTAGTTGCTCTTTTAGAATTTTGTGTGGACCAAGTTATAAATCTACTTCTTATGCGTTAATTATATGCACAACTCTTAAGCTATAACTGAATATAAAGTAGGACTTAGCTTGTAGAGCTCAGCGTTTATAAAAATACTTTGTCAAATAAATTTTTGACCATTTGTCATTGGTTTTAGCTAATGATTTCACCCATTGGCTTAGCAAACGGATGTTGTAATGGTAGACTTTAAAGGAGAAAGGATCTATTCAAGTCCAGATATGACTACAATATGCTTTATGGAGGGAACATTTCGACAACTTAGCTCTTATCTGTAAAAAACTTAAAATTATAATAACTTTAGCTAAGGTTTAACAAGAACCATGTAAATAAATACATGTGTTAAAAATAAAACACTTGAATTAATAAATTCCACGGCTTTTGCATTGCGCCCCAAAAATACAAGGCATACTTACAATAAAAATTGCTTCATAATTTATTTACTTGCAATAAAAAAGTGTACATCCTGTTCTCATCGTGTTCAGATTTTCGTCATTCTCAGAGGCCATCCGTACCTAAGTCCGGCCTCACGCACGTATTGGCAAGTCCGCCCTTTTTTCTTGGCGTTATTCTCGAGGTGTGACATAATAAATACAAAATTGATTTTGAGGAAGAAAACCTTTTTAATTTAATTTTTTTAATTCGCCAAAATTTAATTAAATTCTCAAAAATTGCAAAGAAAGCGTAAAAAGAGTCAAATCAAGCATAACTGTTTAGAAACGACAACGAGACGTGGATTTGCGTAATTATGCGATATTTTATAATTACAAATTTAAAAGTTAGTACGAGGAATTGTTTGGTCGAGATTCGTCGAATTATAAACAAATTTGGACAATTTGTGCATTTTAAAGCATTACATCAACATTAGCTAGAAAAGAGCATGAAATTTATTTTTTAACCTATTGAGATTCGAACACGTAGTTTCAGAATCTTTGCTCACTCTAAATGTTTTGGGACTATATTAGCCCTTTTCATGGTTTTTGGTAGACGTTTCCATTTAAGTAAAAATCCAAATTCCAAAAACAGATTATAATCGCAAAAACTGTGAACAAACGGTTAAAAATACAAAGTTTATAATCTGAAAAAGTAAAACAGCTCCAATGACAGGTAGCAAAGTGGTAAATAATCCAGTAGATTCTCCCTTTTACCACTTTTCAGAAGATTATTTTGTTTTGGTAAAGAAACCAAAATTTTAAACTCGCGCGTCGAAATGGATTCTTTTTTAGTGGTTTCTTACTTAAAAAGTAAAGAAATCCTTAACCGTGAAAAGGACAATTGTTTTTAAATGAAAAAATCCACGCCCCTTTTTTCACACGTGGGCATTCAACTGTTGTTTCATCAGATACCTTTTACACTCCAACAGGTCACATTGTCGCAGAACTGAGCAACTTTTTAATTTGCCATTTAATAGCTGATTCTGGTCAAAATATTGTGCGGATTCCGCATGTTGTGTGATTATCAAAGAAAACCCTGTAAACTTTTTGTTTTTGATGTAGTATTAGGGTAAGGTCGTCAATTTTGGGTATATTTTAGATTATTTTTCTTTCTGAGGTTTTTCACTACAAGGTACTCTTAGGTATACCAGTACTAGTCATCTTGACACCTTAGTCACAGAATGCTTTGTCATTCATGCGAAGGAAAGACTCTCACAAACACTCACGTACCAGTAGTTTTTTTGCTAAGAAAGATGACGAAACTCTGAATGGATTCATGTCCATGAGTCAATCCAGCTTACCTACTTAGTAAGATGCATCTCTGTATCTTCGAAAAAATCCCAATCCTAATCAAATTGACTTTTACTTTTTATTCTTCTCGCATTATTAATAATAATAATTAATAATAACCATTCATGCCAGGAACGCGAAACAAGGCAAAATATAGAGGACAGCTTGCGTGGTAAGATAACCAAAACTTGTAGACAAGAGGTGAATTTTTTCCAGTGAACTATTTATTAATTGGGGAAATAAGCTTGATTGATAGAGTTAATTTAGTTTTAGATATAAGCTTTAATTCAACAAAACATTACAATTCCAAAACGTCTAGACACTTTTCCCATGTCGTTCCATTAGATATTTAACATTGCTTAACAAATTGAAGCTGGAATATAAACAAAACAATGTGCTTTTCTTCAGCAAATTTCAGTTAAGTCGGCGGAAATATATTAAATCCAAAATCACTACCTCTGTCGTTTACTTCTAAACAGATGTCTAGTCAGAAATCAGAAACTGAATTTATAAGGCTGAGGTTAAATTATCTTTAATCAATAAATTACATGGAAGGTTTGACAAAAGAAACCATTGGCAATAGTACTGTTAATGATTGCCAGATAATAAGTAATGCAATTTTAAATTAGCAATAAACCATTGTATAACTTTTAAAATTGATTGACACTATCAAATTCACACCCGCACGGCGTTATCGCATCATTAGTAAACTTACGAGCTGGTTAAAAACAAAAGTCCACCAAGAACAAGGGTGTTAGCTCATCCACATAATTGTCATAACCTAGATGTACTCTTTGGGTTCGGCCGGACAGAATCTTACGTTTAATCCATTTCCTCTCCTTGTTGATGGAAATGTTGGGCAATATGCGCCCGTCAGCTCTTCTTTTCCTTGCGTTGAAGCGTAGTAAATTCTGACCCATAAAAAGTAGTGCTAACAGAAGTGCAGCAACGGAGGCCGATTCCAGTAACTGCCATAAATATGAGTTCTGGAGCAGAAAGTTGGCTTCCGACAGAGATCAGGGTGTAAAGACACAAAATTGTACTTATTGTTACAATAAAAATCACGGAAATGAGAGGTCCATCCTTTTGATTCAAGTTGTAGCAGCGACTCAGAATTTGAATTTGTCTTTCTTGGAACAAGTGCTCCTGTATATATTCAGAACGTTTTTGAAGCATCCTCAAATTTTCCTGTAAGTAACGCGAATACAATAAACCTGTACAATAGAAAATGGCAAAACTAAAATAATCAAGCTTCCAATTCCGTCATCTTCAGCCAAAAATGATACAAAACAGTTCACTATTAGCATTTTCTTGACACAGTATACCACTCAGCTTTCGCAGTCGGTCGCTACATTCAGGAATCAAAAATGTATCCCCAGTGTTGCGAATTGCATGGGTAAAACCAACTCAAAAGAGCCAGCGACGGCGGCAAGTATTGTGCAACTGGGAATAGCATAACAGTAATGCCATTTTATTAGGCGTATTTCCACTCCTTGAGCAGCTACAGCCTCTTCAAAAGCAATACGTGTGTGTTATTTACAGATTAAATATTAAGTACAAACAATACCTAGGAAAAAAAATATTTGTAAAATTGACTTACGTTGCAGTGATGTTTTCTCAAATTGAACAAGAAGGTTGAACAAGTTGGCAAAATCTTTCCGTCGAGTCAATATTGCAAATTTGCCAAAAAGCATACAGAAACCGCATGCGAGGAGCAGATTTTTCTAAGGAGACGTAAGTTGCACATTGCCCCATATCATTTCGTGTAAAAGTTGTATCCAAATAACGAGCACGTAAAACCGAATAATAACGTCTTTGTCAGTTCCCACACCAGCTTTATTTCCTGTAATGCTTATTGTTTTATCTTGTGAAAACTGAAAATGGACAAGTGCCCGCACAGTTTCTGTGTTTTAAGTGGAATGCAATGTAGGCGATCAAATTATCTTGAGGAGCATTTTAAAACCCTTTTTGTTTTAAATCCGGTTCTTCCTTTTTTAATCCTCTACCAAGCTTGCCGATCGGAGTTTGCACAAGTCGACAGCATAATATTTTTGCCATGTCAAAAATCCGATTATATCGTTGTTATTCTTCGTAACCAGAAAATAGCTCCTTCATTCCACTCCGGAACGTGGATGCTTTAAAATTTACGAGCTCAAATGCGATAAACCAAAGTGGAAGTAAAAACAATTAAAATAAACACGCAACTAGTGTGAGAAGGTCGGAATTTTTGTTGATATATCAGCATAAATATACTATTTTCACCAAAAGAATGCGGCTAAGCTTACATGGTCAATTTTGCGATAATTTCGCTATCGCTCCTGGGTTATTGTTCATAAATTATTTAGCAGTCTTAATGTACCGACGTAATGAAGGTTTAATGTAATGAAGAAAAGCTGTCTGAGTGTTTTATCAAGATATACTGCTGAAACCTAAGTCAGATTTTTGTAATTCCATATCTCATTTCTCATGTGTTTTGAAATACGTAGGTGAGCGATAAAAGTTTGATGTAGGCAAATGTTGATTTGTAAATTATTCGGGAGCAACCCGTATTCCAGAATATAAATGTTTTAGCACGTCGTGATTACGTCCAGGCAACTTTTTGGTCTTCGTTTGGAAATATATGACAATGTACTTAAAACCGGCCAAATTATATTAAACTAATCCAGAAAATTAGCTATATAGAAAATATATTTCCGACTTTGTGTGCTCACTAGGGGATACTCGCAGTGCCGCTCGCTACAATTGACGAGAAATATCAATTCATAGGTAACAAACTTCTGAATTAAATTTTACGTATTTAACCGGCGCGGCGCGCTGCTTGAAGAACCACATGGTAAGTAGGTAGAACCAACAAACGCAATGTTATACAGCATCGCTCAGCGTGATGCATGTGGACAAAGCGGGCAAGCTCTCGACTCGCAGACACTCACGCGCTCCGAAATCAAACGCCCTCCGCTTAATCCGGCCGCAGCATTGAGTCAGTTTTAAAAAACATACTACACATGGTTCAGATCCATACTAATCAACCGCCCTACAACTCCTTTCCTAAGCAATCAGGTTAGATCTTCCAATAACGTTCACTCAAGGGCGACTAGAGTTATCAACGCACAGAGGCAATTCAAAACAGTTTCAGGGTCATAACGGGGTTATTACAATCAGCTGCAACGGGGTACGACCATCCACCTTAT
>LJIJ01003867.1:0-17033 GCA_001718145.1 Orchesella cincta | reverse complement strand
TGGGCTTATATAAGGTGCAATCTTGTAACTGGAGAAAAACTTTCGTTTCCACATATGTTAAACTCATTCCTGCACACCTTGAGTGCTCACACTCCACTTGTTCTGTCCTACGAAGGACTTTTATAAGATATATACATACATATACATGTTGTACCTAAGACTACGAAAATGTTGGAAATGGCCAATCTTCTATTCAATTCTCTATTCAAGCGACTGAGTCGGCATCGGCATTTCATGTTTGTAGTAAACAGAAACTTCAATTTTTATTCGCACATTCTCTCAACTTTTTTATTGGAGATATGAGTCTAGTTAAGTGAAAGTAAGTACCTATCTTTGCCCATTGCAGGTTGGGAAAGTAGTTTGTGCAAAAAAAAATGGTTCGTAACATGTTTTCGTAGCAAGTGATCGCATGCATCAATTTTTCTGTTTTTTGTCTCATTCAAAAATGGGAAAACGTCGGAGTTGAATGCATTAAGCATGTTGATTGATGCTGGCAAACCAATTTTTATGCATTCTGAAAGCAGCTTTCTAGTATGTATGCACCTAAGTGAGAATGTCTGCAATGCTGCCGGTGCCATACGATTTGGGAGATGTCATAAATATCCTAAGTAATCCTATCAAAAGCGGTCGATTTCGCTTAAACCAGCAATGAATTCAGACCAAGCTTGGTTGCACTTTCCTAGCTACAAGATCGGAGGCTAAATTGCACTCAGGAAGAGGACCTTTCACAGAAAGGGAAGCGAAAATGGGTAAACAAATAAAAGCTGCATCCGCTGTAAACGTTTCATTTAATTTTTCTCAGAATTCTTTTTGTGGTCGTTGCTTTGTACTCATCTAACGCTACGAACAAACGCAAATAAAACCTTTAAATACGAAAGGTGAACTTTTTTCTACCAAACACAAAAAAATTCAACTAGAGAATGTAGCCAATAAAAGCAGCAGACAGACACATTGGTAAAATATAGTTTTCAAAAAGTGTTTGCATTCATATGCACAAAGAATAAGGTATGCTGTTCAGAATCATAAAACAGTACACGGCACAGTCGCTACTTCCAAAGTGAAATAAAAAAGGAATATGTAAACACATTTCAACTTTTGTCACAGAGCTCTTGTACGTATTGTACATTTGTAAATAAAATGCATCAAAGGAATACTATTTAAAGTTCAAGCACACACACACACCTGCATACTGAACTGCACTTTCCTTTGTCTATGTGTTCATGTATATGTATGGTACGCAGCTATTTTACTTTTCGGATAAGGTATAAGGTAAACACCTTTTATAGCAAAAAGATTTTAAAATTGTTGGTATGTATGATTTACCGTAGAGTAAAAGTGAAATCTACTTGCAAGCAACAAATAATAGTGTATAGTCGAAACAATAAGGGAAACTGTCTTTTAAAAGAAGCGAATATTCTTTTATGATAATTTGTTTACGATAGGTATGTACATAATATGTGTATGCCACTGAAATTGGAAAGGAAGAAAGGGTTAAAAGGGCAAGAAACGAAGTGAATATGATTGTATTTTGGAAAAGTGTTAACCAGAAAGATAATAACGGAGAGAAACAGACATAAAACTACCTCTACAACTCTGAGCCACTACCCAACACATGAAAGAGTGAAGTGGTACAGAACAAAGCAAAATTATATTCTACTCATACTCATAAAAAGTGGAGCAAAAGGAAATAAACAAAGAGAGAACGGGAGGCAAAAACTGTAACTGAGTGAGTGAAGCATGCAAAGACGAAGAAAAAGGCAAATGAAAGAAGTAAAGGAGCTTTTGGAGAAAATGGAAAAAAATAAGGCTGTCAAGCTCAAACGCTCGTCTGCTTCTGCTTGTGTGCTTTCTCTTTCTCGTATACTTTAGCGTGTGCTCACGCTGTGCATGTGTGAAGACGAAAAATAAGTGAAAAAATAACAACACAAAAACAACTTATATTTCTTTACTGGCAACAACTCCACTTAGAATGTGTTTACCACAGCGAATCAGTTTATAGCTTGAAGTATTGCAATAATGCCGTTTTCCATGAAAATTTCGAGCTTCATCTTCATCTTATATAGATTGTATTTTATCACGAATTTCATCCAATTGTCACATATGCTTACTGGTAAACAAATCAACTGTAATCAAATTTTGTATAGCACAAATGAAAATAGAATAGACACAAGTGACAAGAATACGGAATGAAGGGGTGAAATGGGTGTGTGCATAACATGCAAAAAATGCATGTCCGATATTTTACGAAAACAAGTTTGTTGACAAACACTGGTCGATTGAACAAGTGGCTGCATTATTTGCAACGAACCACCCAAAATTGTAGCTTTCACTTGTGATTCGTAAATTACAGTTAAATTGATTGAATCGGGGACGCATATTATTTTTAATGAAATAAAAAGTTGGGTTGAAAGTTGGTGTTGATCAATATTCCCGTTTTTATGATTCCCCCTCATCGACTATCATTTCTCAAAGCAAGATCTCTACAAGTTTTGTTTTGGAGTTAAAAAGTTTGGTAAAACTTTATCCGAAAATAATTTTTCAGTTTACCCTTGTTTACTACTGCAGCAATGGTTTTACCATCATTAATACACACAGGATACTCTGATGACGACGTGAAGGGAATGAAGGAGCAAATGGCTGCAAGGAAGGGTCCCGTTGTATGAAATAATATTCGGGTTGTTCATCTCATCTCACAGTATAAATGTTTTTGTGTACGAGAACTTTTTCAGCCAAGACAGATAATATGAGTTTGGTGGGGCATAATTAATTTGAGATTTTTTTTGAATCGGACAGTTCTTGAGCGAAATATTAAATTTTTGTATATGGAATTAATAGAAGTAGTATGGGCGATGTGCAGGCTAAGGAAGAGTTCATAAACTAAAATGCTTGATATTTCGCCTAGGTATTGGAATGATGTGTGTTTAGTTTGGAGAAACAGCAGACATAAAAGGAGGCAAACCACCTACTTACTTTCCCTGGATGGGGAAAAGAAGCTCCGTTATGGAATCTGCCTGTCTGCTTGATGAATATATTTAAAAAGTTTTATATCCCAGAAAGCACGTCGAGACTCACAACTTGGAGAATTTGAGATGTTCTGTTCAGATCTTCTTGAGTATAAATTCAACAGTAAAACTGGAATGTAGAAGGGAAGCAAGCAAAGTATTGAACCAGAATTCTACGGAATTCTTGAGAGCTCGTTCCAGTTCAATATGTTTGACAGAGGCGGTTGTGTCACCATACCGCTCTTATCTGTGCTTCTCTCTCTATCTCTCTTCTCTGTGTTATTTCGTTCCATGGATGAATGGATGACTGCGTTATTATTTGAATATCATTATAAATAATAAAAATAATAATATGGGTAGGCTTTAAGTGTCGGCTGGAGTGCAAGTGACAGGCAGGGGTTGAGAAATTTTAATAAAAAGTTTTCCCTTCGCTTCTTAAATGAATTAGGTCACGTCAAAAAATCGTTAACATGTCTTATCTAATTATTATTAATAACTGATAAATATAGGAGCGCAATACTCTCGGAAAGTTTTCTTTAACCAGTTTCGCCACGGTTCTAAACAATTCCAAAACATTTAGGGAACACATCAAAGATTTTGGTGTTGAAAGGAAGAGTGCCACTACACAACTGTTCACAAATTATATCATCAAACTGTGAAGGGCCACTCGATTGACATTAATTAATCTAAGAAATTGCATCCACTGTTGTTTTACATCTTGAATGACTATAGAATCATAAAAACACTTATTTAACCATATGCCCGTTATACATAGAAATAGGTAGATGTATTTATGTATCCCTATTCCCTATAGAGTCATAAGACCATCACCATCCCTAGATTGCATCAGCCACCCACTCCCACACCAGAATTCACCTGCTTCTTTCTGCAGCAAAAAGTAGACAGAGTTAGTTATCAGTATTTACTAATCTTTTACATGTACGTTGCACTTTACCAACACACTGGCATGCCGTGTGCTATCTGTCTTCCCCCTCTCTCTTCCGTAAAGGGAACGCCGTGCCGTAGACAAGAGTTCCAAAAGTTTTCCCGTTTCCTTCAGAAACGAAGAACAACACATGCTCTAAAAACTACAATAATATGTATAACTTCCAAGATTGTTTCCAACTATAAAAGTCGATGAGAGGGGAATTGAAATGGGTATAAGTATGCAGTAGTGACCAAAGAACGTAAAATTGGACCGTCAGGCGACATGTACCCAAAGAAAATTCGTGGATATATGGAGTCGTAATAATGATAGCAATCGTACGTAGTACGTAACGGCTGAGTACCACTGCGAATGGCTCCTGCCAACACACCGCACCATTTCATTGCGCACATTACACCAAAGCCTTTGCCAATATCCTCGTTTACCTCATGTGTCACGAGAATATGTCTTTCTCTCCTTTTTTCTGACTCGCCTCCTTGTTTGCTGTACTACCCAAGTAGTTCTTATTTTTTCCTTCAATTGTGATATTGAACTCATTTTTCCTTTGTTCGAAATAACGGAATCTTCAAGTCGTTATTGGCAGTTGTTTGTTATACGCCATTGCACACTTCTTACTGGTTGGCACAAAAGAAAAAATTGGGGAAAAAGTGAAGGGTTATGTAACAATATCCATGTTTACTTGAAATATGTACCTGAGCTGGAAATGAAATAAGTATAGAGAAAAAAGCAAATCCTATTGAAGCAGAGTTGGAAGTTGGAATACTACTACAGCAGGAAAAATTTCAACCATTTTCTCTGCAGTATTGCTTTCCCTTGGGAGAGATATTTAAGACAGGGACTGTGTGTGAACTGGACTTTTCGATAAAAATGTATCGTTGTTTTACGTTCCATACATACGCTTTATCACCATATTATGTACGTACGTGTGCGACCCATTATACCATATTATAGGCACTGGTTTTATACAGGATACATATTATAAGTAATTTCTGGAGGCAGATAAAAAAAAGTTTTGTATTGGGTGGTGACATCCAAACTTTGGGTGAAAGTGAAAAATACTATGTAAAAAAAGGTAGAAGCTCGTGTCGGTGGCTTGACTTGACATCTGCGACTGGAGTGGACACAGTTCTGCCATGCATGTATGTCCATTACAACGATGAAATTATGCAGTATCCACATTTTGAACTAGAAAGAAGTAAAACCTCTATACGGCTTACGGTTAAACGTTAAGCTTCCTTTCCTTAATTTCTAAATGCTTCTAAAACATTTTTACCACCAATTCGAGGAACAATTTTTTTAAATTGACAAATACTATAGTATGACCCTTTTTGGATTTTGACAATTTTATTTGTATCGGTTTCTTCCTGCTCCAGTGTCACTCCATCATCTCTATTTCACCGGAGGTATATTTTGAAGGGAATTATAATGCACATCAAATTTGAAATAATCACAATTTTATTGGCTGTCATAAGATGTGCCATGTATTATTCATGGGTGGGGGCAGGAAATATTGGAGTCCAAAGGCTCCTTTCTCCTCCTCTGCCACCAAGCTTATACCCATAACATCATCTTTTGGATGAAATACATGTTGAAAACCGAAGGGTAAGAAAAGGCTTTCACTTTATGACTAAAATTGTATATGAATAATTCATAGTATTATAGGTATACCTAATGTAGGTAGTGAGCAGTTTTTTTGTGCATAAGTCAGGCCACGGTCTTTTGTATTTTATGGCTTCCTATACATCATCAGGGCACACAAAAAGGTACTTATTATATTAAAAGACACATCACGAGAAAAGTGCATTATATCTTTGCCCGGGTATGTGTGGCGCATTAAGCAACCCAAAGAATATGCAGGGGAAACGGAGGCCACACCAGACAGACACCAACGGGGCCATGGCAAAAAGCTTCTTTACAATCATACTCTAGTTATTTACTGCCCTGTGTGAGCCTTGAGAAATCCCATTCCAGTCATGAATTTGTGGGTGTCCATATACACGTAATGTGAACGGCCATGAATACTATAGCTATACCTAACTACTACTACATGTATTCATACTATTCCAGGGCTGCTTATAAAATAAGCTATTCATTCACCTATGTGTAGCAATGCGACCCCAACATGCATAAAATGTGAAGTTTTTCGGACAAAAGATTTCTGTTCTTTCAGCGAGGCTGCCGCAAACCAGGAGAATATTATTTACTGCCATATGTAAAGCTAAATGGATGCATCTCCAATGTAATTTTACCTCTGCTTTACATAACGTGCTAGACAAAAGGTTCACAGAATACATTTACATTCCTACTGCACATTTCCTTTCTGGAACTACCACTCGCTTCGTCCCACACCTTACTAGTATTCATATATGCGTCAAGTGTACCATGTACTACTACTACTACACCAACACAAAGAACCTAAAACACTACCAGAAAAGAAAGGTGAAAAGGCCATTTGGGAAAGTGTAGTGATGTTGCAAAAACTCATTTACAAAGTAAAATATGTACGCAATATTTTTTTTTAGATCTTGCGTACACGTTTTTGTTTCCAACTGTACTCTTCCCAACATTGAAACATATATATTGTTGGTGACTGGAGTGAGTGAGACTTCTAGGATTGAATCCGATATTGGTTGGTATACTACTCACCGTAGGTGTTGCGTGGCAAAAGGTGTTTTCCGTAGGCTCAAGGCAATTTATATGTTCCATTTATTTTCAGTTTTTACGCAATAGTAGTAGTAGTACAAACGTATGCTTGTATCATGTGCCGTCGATTACGTATTTGGGCTTGGACTTTTGTGTCAGAACATCTCCGTGTTATGTTGTTGGGTATTCTAGCATAGAAATAGTAATTTCCTTTTCCTTTGCTACGTAAATATGATTTTTTTTGTCTCGTACATTTTTCTCTTTCAAAATTTAGAGTATGTTTTCCTTTTGTACTTAAATACAAATAGAAAACCATATGAAACTAATGTTAGCTTACAATGTAGATGTCAAAACATTTCATTGTTTGCGGCATAAAAGAAATCACCTTTCCATCAATAGCTTTTTCCTATGAAAGTTTTAGAGCTGAGTGTAAATTCGTTTCTTTGCTGACGTTACCATTAAAATATGAATGATTTGCTCAAGTTGTTGTAGTCTGCTAAGCTGAAACAATAAAATGTTATTTATAGAGCATGTTTGGACTTTTTCAAGGTTGTTGGGCCTTAATTTATAATGCCGTGTAAGTTGCTTCCAGAAAGTTTAATGATCGAGGATTTTTTTTTGTAATCTACACAAAATTTTACATTTCTTCAGTAAGTACGTAAGAACATAAAATGTTATTTGACAACAATGCGGTACTACAACATATCATGAAAGTGATAGTGACTCCCGCTTAAAGGTTCACGACAGAGATACACCAACCATGGCTCTTCTTTTACGTTATATCTTCTTTCCTTTTGAAAATGACAAAGTGGTTTTCTGAGACAACTTTCCGCACAGTTCTTCACAATACTAGCTTCTACTATGTATGCGAGGTTGACATTATAACTTATATAGGTATATTCAGATAATTTCCCTTTCAAGCATGCAATTGATAGCAAGCAACACTGACAAACTGACAAGGTATGTTAACTTTGAAATATGTATGTTCACAACTATCGCGCGGAAGAAAGGAGAAAGAGACGCATTGCAAATTCCGTCATTGATAATACCTTTATTGCTGTGTGTGGTTTGTAGCCATACAGTGGAGAAAGCACTGCGCTGGTAGTGTCTTCCTCTGAAATGAAGCTTTTCGTGTATATATTATAAAGTATATCTTTGTTACTCTCATGAAATTTTCAGAAGTAAAATTCTGAATAATATGCCTTATGCGTTTGTATGTATAAAAGAAAGGAAGGCGTACATAGTTTCACGTATGTGCATCCTAGTCCCATGTAAAAGTAAGCAGGAACCAGGAAGACATATAAGTGAAAGCACCGTAACTCAAGCTCAATCTAGATTTATTGAGCTCATTCCATGGATCTCTTTGAGAAAAATCTTATTTACCAACAACGCTGGGAACGTAACATCACACGCTTTTATACACGCCTTTCTATTATCTTTCTTCTTTGGAGAGAGAGGGCAAACACACGTAGTTATAATAGTGTGCCATACACACGCTCCCGTTAAAAATGGAACATGGCTTACACGGATACAAAGACGTATAGCAGGAAACGGAAACGACAGGAACCCCCAGGCACACGTCCAAATTAGTCCTGGAGGGTGATAGAGAATAAAACGAAGGAACTTTGCCCCTATAAACTATAACAATACAGTGTGTACTATATGTATAGTGGGTTTACGTCCTTTTAAGAGGGTTTTCTTGTATAGTTCAGTTTGTTGGGAACAGTAAATGTACTTCACCCAGTAAAGTCTCATGAATGAACTTGTAATGACTTGTTTTTCCTATAATAGCAAAAAAACGGCTTATGGTCGAGGTTTAACAGCCCATCATCACCTTTATATACAAATCTTACATGCATGAAAATGGTTGTTTACTGTTACTTATACAAAGTAATCAAATTACGTAAATACATTTTTTCCTTGAGTAAATGGTCTACGGAAAACATATGGGATCAGTATAATCCATGAATAATCTTTGATTGTTTAGGTACTACCTTCAGAAAAAAATATAATACCTCACAAAAATGTGCCTTACTTTATACTATGCCTACATATTATAACGATATATCAAGATCCTGCTAGAAAATCTTCCTTATATTCCATTTTATACCACGGGTTTTCTAGTCTTCATTTCTTTCCGAGTCGACACATCTGTCACAGTGTAGTCTTGGCTGAGCTTTGAGTTGTTTGTTAGACTAACAGCAACTTTCTTCTTGAGCAAAGCCGTGAGATCTCATCTAATGGATGACTTCGTTAAGGCTGGAGAGTCTAGACAAGCGTAGAAATATGCAAAAACGGAGTGTGGATTGTAAGTATTTAGAGGAAAATCCTGTCTCTCCAACGCTCTCTTTTTACAAATTAAAATTCAGCAAAAACTTTCTTATTTTGTCATTTGTGTACCTTGACAGAATTTTTATGAATACGTGAGTGAGTGTGAATGGGATAAAGCAAGTGTGGGTACGCCAGTTGTGTGCAGATAGAATAGGTAAGTGTGTCTTAAGAAAGACTACCTCGGCGCGGCTGGGAGAAAAATATTGAGTAAAAAAGGAAGGTAAATTAAGTTCCCAAAAAGAATATCAAATCTAAAGTTTGAGAAGCCGTTCCTTGTTGGTATCTAATTCGGATTGTAGAAAATGTTATTGCAGACGGCATGCTTTATCTCGACATTTTCAAAAGTACCTGACGCTTCCGCTAGTTCACATCTCATTTGTTTTTGGATGTAAATGTAAAAAGAAGAGTTTTACGATCGATGTAGCCTATTCTCATATTCGGAAATGCCGTCTTGTCATCCCATCGTCAATCTGTTAAAATTGTGCCAGCTGCAGAGAAATCCGAGAAATTTTTTTCCGTCAAGAAAAACAAAATTCATCTTTTTTTTGTAAACAGAAATATATGATGCAACAAAATCACATGGTGGATGGATGACTATGAATACCTGCAATGAATTTGGTTCCATCATCCAATCTAAAACTGTGTTACAATTTCTCGTACATACAGCTCCCATTTGATTTGATATCTCATTCCAGAACGACTGCTGCATACCATATTTATCCCATAAATCCAAGTTTGTAGGCCAGTCATATAATACAAGAGTGATAAAAAGATCTTCATGCCCCTGCATATTCACAACAGGAGCAAAGGGTGTTTACACAAGCTAGAGTGAATCAAAACGTAAATATAATTGGATTTCCGAATTTCGACCTGGGGGAAGCAAAATCGTGTCACTCTCACATCTCGTTCAGTCAGCTCACACATAGGTTTCTACCCCTCCTCTTCTTCCCGGTGCTTTCTCCATCCACATTAGCATCCACATATACATGTCCATGCCTACATTTGTTTTTCGCCACTGTCACTTGACGTACAGATAAAACCTGAAAGCGATTTTAAGCCATTTCCCTTACAGCCATGGAGAAATAGTGGTTCTCTATAGCAGGGTATTCTTAACTACACACTTTTTACTTGCAGTGTGAGCAACTAACTTTGCATTCCAACTTTGTAGATATATAAACAAGAGCGGCAATTGCATTTTAATGGATGTTTGTATATATAGTGATGTCATTTTTAGTAGGCCATAAGCATATTATTGCTCCATACGCACAGTACCTTTCCATGTATATTTTGTTGGGAGAGTGGAGGAGTTTTAAATGCATTGCTGCGTAGTAGTATGTATATCTGGCTGGTGTGTCAAATCCATGTCATGGCACTGCTCACTCAATCTCTTTCTCTCTGCTTTCCGGTTTTACTGGCACTATTTCACTGCTCTCTTCCCCTTCTGAAAGCGACAGACAGACATGATGATGAACAACATAGGAATGGAACAAAATTCTGGGCTCGTGATTACATGTCATCCCAAAAGGGAATTTTCTCTCTTATGTTTCTCCCTCTTTCACTTCTCGCCAGCTATATTCAGCTATAACAACTTGAAATCCATACGTGTGCATCTGGATCTGGATCCCGAAACATTCTAGCAGCCTACTAATGTACAGCTAAAATATACATATATGCATTTTACAGAGATTTCGCAAGCTTTTCAGGTATGCAAACATATCTCCTCCTGTATGCATACTTTTACATCCATTTTAAAAATGAATTTGCAACAGAACATACATAGTCTATATCTGGCGAACGTAAAAAGCAACTATACATATCTGTATAATATGTGAGGATATTCACATACAAGATTAAACTGTCTCCTGTTCCACTCACAGAGTCAACCAGTCAGTCGGTGTGGTAAAGACATGGTAGATTTTTTTTCAACTGTTTTCCTTCTGCCATTCCCATTTAAGAATGTATATTCATATTGTACATAATATACAAAAACTACACTAGTACATGGTGCAAGAAATGCTTCATTCAATTCACTGGCGACGTCCAAGCTTTTATCTCGAGAGTGAGTGTGAGTGAGGTACAAGTTTTCTGGTCATAGTCATGCCCACGCATTCTTATTGTCTGATTTTTGTAGTTACGTATTCATTCCGGGAGAATAAAGTAAATCTGAATACTGCACTGCGTTAGGTTTTACCCTTTTCCAAATAAATGAGTCTGTACTACTCAATAGTCATAGCGAGCGATAGCCATTTCAAACGAGTAACTGGAAGAACAACAGGCTCGGGAGAGAAACTGTGAGAATTGCATAAAAACCGTTTCGATTTCTCATGATTGGAATCGGCAAAACTAATACAAGGATACAAGTGTGAGCATGCTTCAGTGGAGAAAGTAATCTTGTCCTGCTCAAGATGGTGGAAACGCATTGCATTGCAATTTTATTTGCTTGTTTTCTCCATATCATGTAGAGTATTGTGTTATTTGGGACGTGTTTTTCTCACCTAATAAAAATGGCAACGGCGTACTATGAATAAGCCGAGGGATGACAATGAATTGAAGTGGAATATTTTCAATCATTCCCTTTCCCATTTTCACTATACTCTGTATAGTTTCATGTTTCAACTGTCGTGCAGTCCTCTATGCTCCATATAAAATTTTATGGGTGCAGTGCCAGTACGTTATGTCATTTCGATCTATCTGTCATTTTCAACTTCTCAGAATCTTCATTTGTTGGAGTCAGTCAGTGCCTCCTTTTATTTCGTTGGCTCCTTCATCTCTTATCTTACTGACCATTGACCAAATAAGATGGACAATCTCATTCTCTCTTCCACTTGTTCATTTCAACTTGTGACTCAGCCCAGACATAGCAAGACTTTTTGGGTTGAGATGAGAATTGAACTATTTTGTGATGCTTCCAGATATTTCGTATAAATTGGTCGTTCTGTTGAAGTGACATATTTTTCTTTCAATGGACGTCTGTATAAGAATGTGCACCTACATGCATGGCTTGAAGTGCTTGAAGATGTCGAGTCTGGTAGTGCAGCAGTGTGTGCTATACTTTACTCTGCTTTCACTTCCACAACTCCCATAATAATTGAAAAGAATCGTCAAGATATAATTTAGCATGGGATGACGAGCACGATGCTGAACCGCTCATGTTAGATGCCATATATAGTCTCCGCATGATTGACAAAGACCGAGTGCTGGCTACTCCATATTTTTCTCGTTGCAAAAAATGAGCCCGTTATGGATGATGGAGAAATTGAGAGCTCTTCCACTTTTTTGACAGATTCAAATAATCTTCGTATTCTTCTCTACTGCCGCCTTGCTAAAAGCTTGGGACAGTGTTTTTGGTATATAAATACGAGATATAATGCAACTCTTTGTGTGTTAAATCATAGAAAAGGGACATGTATGTATATGTTATACATATAACAACCACAATAATTCTCATTGCCGTTCTATTCCTTTCAGCAATATGGTATGAAGACACCTTCTTTCTTACCATGCCCCTTTCATTTTACTTTTTTAGTTGGACAGAAACACATACGTTTATAACATACATGTTTATGTGTCCTCATTTTGATTTTATTCTTGGCAAACTGAGAATAAATTGAAAAGAATTGTCATTTTCACCACTTCCCTCCAATATTATTGCTTGCATTGGCACATGTGGCATGTAATATGTCTTTTTATAGGAAGCCTATCATTTAATAAGGCACTGTGAGAACTGTATGTCAAACTATAGGGGTTGGAATATTGAAGAAAAAACTGTGCATTAAAGGAGCAACACCAGTCAGAATACTAACTGGGGAGGTAAGTAGATGTTATAGTCTGGATGAAAAAGGTATTCCAAAAATGGTCTATCTGACTCAACATATTCCTTTTTCTGCGCCGACGACTTACGTGTTTTTGGTCCAGTGCCATGACTGATGTTCTTCCCGTGATATGAGTATATCCCGAAGGATCAGATGTACAACGTTCACAACAGGTTCTTACTTTTCTGAAATATCCCATGCAATGCCCGGTCTCCTAGAAGTAAAAGGAAATTACTGCTATGATCATCATCCCTTTGCCTTGAATGATAAAGACATTGTGTATTACTATTTGTGGAATACATTTTCTAGCTATGTAAGACACACTTTCCTTAATATGTATATATACGTTTTACATATATGTATACTATACATTATTTCATTGCATCAGCTAGAAACTCTGCCAAGAAAAGAATATAGACTGTAGTGTAGACTTACGACGTAAAACATTTCATTTTAACTTCACACTTATTTTTAGCAAGAAATGGTCTAGCGATTGAAAGCTCAAAGGTAGAAAGGAAAGTGCAGGGGAACAATCAAATGCTAAAGATTTTCATGTCGATTCAGCAGAAAGATATTTTGTACACTGTGGTATCTATCAGCTTTAGATCTTTTTAAAGAAGTTCTTTAGCTGAGTGTAAACATGAAAGAATTTTCCTCAATTGCATGTGTACCACAAGGCTTTTGTAGGGATTGAATTTCAACTGGTCAACAACAGTATCTAACCTCAACCACACTTTCAGCCAAAATCTTTGGATCCATGAATTTGTATTGAATGAAATGGCTGAATAAAGTATTTGACGATATGGTTCCATTTCCACCAAAATGCTCACTTCATAGTTTGAATTCAATCTCTGTTCACCCAGTTAAACCTTTTAGTTATACACAACCCACTCAACTGCTGCTCATTTTGGTGTGTCAATTTTTGTTCCCCATCAAGGAAAACCAAATTTTGTGGTGAAAATGATAAATGCAAGATAAATACATAATATACATTCGCCTATATTACTTAACTTCCAACTTTTTCCCTTGGAGTGCTTGAGGGGGTCAGCAAAAATGAACGAAAAAACCTGAAAGAAACAGTTTCATTACGGCATCACAGACGCGTACTCTTTGAACCAAAGTTTTTTGCCACTTTCTTGGAAAAATGTCTTGCTACCGATGGACTATGTGTGTCCAGACTACACTACTTGTAATGGCATGCACATGCGAATGTTTGAGTTTTCTAGGTAGGCAAAAGTTTCTATATCTTTCCCTTCTTTCCGTAAGAGTCTTTTTCATCACAGCACGCAAACAATATCTTATTTTTTGTACTCATGCATCATCATCATCAGTATTCAGACAACATTGTGTATCTCATGCTAGCACTGGCAAGCAATATATATATAGTTGTACGGAGCTGCTTTTCCTTTTTCAAAACACAAAGGGAGCAAAAACTTGTATTGTCAATTTCGTGCTTGCCGATAGTGATCATTGAAGATGAGGCTCCTCTTTTTCCATATCAAACAGTTTTGGATGCTAGTATAAGAACAGGGTACAACAGAGACCTTAAAGCCAGAGTATTTATTTCCGTTCTCGTTTTTCTATCAATTCGACCAACATCAACAAAGTGATTGCATGGAGATTGGTGTGGTAGTTGGGTTGGTTTGAGGGTGTGCAGTCGTATGTATGAAAGTCATGGGTGTTTTGGAAACTTAAATTGAGTACAGCATATCAATTCTATCATGATCTCTTTGTTGCAGTTCGACTAAACGTACGTCAAGTTGATAAATACTTGGAATTCGAAAGAATGTCTAGTCGTGTTCTCTGTACAATTTGAAATAAGATGTTTTGGATATATGAAAGTATACGTCTGGAATCATACCTTAAGGCTGGTTTTATCTCATCCTTCTCCACTCCACACTTATTTTATCCATAAATGCTCAGTTTAGCAACCAATTCAACTGACAGTGTTCGCACTATGCAATGAACAGGTTGAACTTTATCTTACACGTGTAATTTGCAAATAGTTGGAAAGGATAACAAAAGTGAACTTTATTTTTTAGCTTTGAGTTTTGATTTAGAAAGTGTCACAAAAGAGAAAAGTTTTTCCTCTAAGTTTACTGCTATACAAATATGTGTATTTATGGGAAGCAATTGTGGTGAAATGGGGGGAAATAGGATTGCATAGTTATTGCTGCTTGTAGCTTATATGTATGTGGTATACGTCTGAAAACTTTGCATATACCATATATGCATATAATATGCATTGTACACTAAAATCATCAGCAACGGCTACCGAATACGATGCTGTATAGGTAGTAGGTGCTTTAGTTGATGCCAAGATTGGAGGCGGAGAAAGCCGAAGGAGTGAAAATGAAATGAAATTGATTTTAACCAGGATTGTCACATATGGGGCAGATAGCAAACACTTTGATTTTTCTGGAAAACAGAATTTAACGGAGAATGAAATAGGATGTTCCTAGTTCCCACTCTTCTCTCATCCTCTTATGCACTCCTGCTTGCACCACAAGTCAAGACCATCGACCTACTTTCCAATACAAAGAAAGCATATTGTAGCATCGCGTTGCCTTCCCTTTCGGTGAGACATGCCAGGCCATCTACTAATGTCCATGGAGTCAGCTCAAACCTCACCAATGGAAACGCTCTCTACTTTGAGCTTGTGCCGTGCAACCCTCCTCCGCCTGCTCTTCCACATCAACAACCCAAGCGAGAAACATATAGCCGCGTTATGGACAAGGCATCCTCAGTCTAGCTGGAGCTCTCTCCATCACCACTACGCAGACTCCGCAGCTCTACGTTTGATTATTGTTTTATTATTGAATATAGATTGGCTGTGTGCATTTAAAGTAAAACGAGCTGTGTCAATAAAGTGAGAAGTTGTTAAATTGAAATAGAAACACTTTTGTAGTTCAGCACACACGAATTACTTGTTGAGCTAGCAATCAATTAAGGGCATTATAAATATCAAGTTCATTATTTGAGCATTGTTTTATAGGTATGAAATAACACCGTAACTATTCATTCAATCAGTTTGAAACATAATAAGCAGGTTCGATGTAAAACGTAACATAGGGTCTTCATAATTGTAGCTAAACTATAATAAGCATCAACAGTCAAAGACTAGTAACCCAATCATTAAAAGTTAAGAGAACCCTACGTTACAAAGTGACGCCCAACACACCGGCTGAACCAAATTAAAGTGAATGTGATTAAAACTTGAAAGTCAAGTTGACAACTGACCCCAACAAAGTGAAAATTGTTGGTAACTTCGTGTGTGAGGTAAATAATGAGTAAATTATTTTATAACATGACATGTAATGCTAGCCAGATGCGTGATTGAACCATCAGGCAGCGAGTGTTGTTTTATTTGTTGTTTTAAAGGTCACGTCGTGTGTCAGACATGACAAATGTCAGGCCGACGTGGAACGACTAAGCGTGCAAAGACAACAGTTACTGTGACCAGAGGTCGAGCAACCACAAGGTCAAGTACAAGATTAACGAGAAGTAGTGCAGGGTCCAGCTCGATTCCTGTTCCTCCTACCATGGCGGCGATTCCACCTGAGGTGGTGACGGCATTATCACCTAAAGTTAGCAGCATTGCAGACATGGGCAAGTGGAGTCACCGCACCGGTAATACATATTCCAACGGTGAAGGTGAAACAAATCAATCATAATGCAAAAATACCAGTGTATGATTTAATGAAGAAAACACCTACAGCCTATCTGATGAGTTGGCAGCATATTTCAAGAGCCAAGGTTTTGAGGAGGCAGATTTTATTGAAATTTTGCCTACGGCACTTCCAGAACATATGAAATCGTGGCTCAGAAGTAAGAAGACTGGCGTATTGCTGTACTCATGGGCGACATTCCGTGTGGTTTGACACAGTGGAGCAACAGCAAAAGCGACAGCACATTTTAGCAACAAGGAAGCAAAGAGAGGATGAGCCAGTGGAATCTTTTGTTTGGGAAATGATGGACCTAAGCAAGCAAGTGTATCCAACCGAGCCCACCTCAGCTTCCGTGAATCGTGTCCGAAATGCACTCCACCCCAGGCTGAAGCTGTCCATTGGTGAGTTGGTGACTGCCACCCAGAGTACCTAATTGACAGATGCCAAGTTGTACTAGGGGATTTGAGAGCCGTTGACCGATCACAAGGACGCTACTCCAAGCTACCACCTATGCATCATTACGCAAATGAGAGGAAAGACTACAGCAAGAAATTTGAGCACTCGAGACAAGAAGAAAGAAAACCTTATTTCATCGCAAATCAACTCAACAGCAAAGTAGTACAAATCTCGC
>LJIJ01003866.1:0-17036 GCA_001718145.1 Orchesella cincta | reverse complement strand
ACTGTCCGGCAAAGTTGTGTGACAAAGATGGCCAATCTGTGAGAATGCACAGCAATGGTACCAAATGCCAAAATGTGTTGGAAAAAGTGCAACTGCAATTCTCTCACTTTCCAAATCAAAGCGGGAATGTGAGAAGAAAAGGGGACACAATGAGCCTTGTGAAAACGATAGTCATTGCCAATTCGGCAACGGATCACAAATTTACAGTTAGTTTGTACTTCTGGAGGGCAGATGCGAATGTAGACTGATATCTCAATGTATAATCCATCCAATAATCTTTGCGTAAAACTGGCCGGAGAAGTTTGCACAGACTTTCCATACTGCGTGGATAACAGTTATTGTAGCCAAAATGGTAACTACTTTACCTGCCATCTGTTACTCGGAATATTTCAAAATCCCAAATGGAATCTGTGAGAGGAAAAGGGAGCATGGAAAAGAATGCGAATCCAATGAAAATTGCAAGAAGGTTTGAAATGTAGCTCAAAGGATTATGTGATTGTGATCATACAGTATTACAACAAATTTATGATCAAACCAAAGCTAAATGTGTAGGAATGGCTGCTTCAAGCTGTAAAAGGTCGGAAGAATGTGTTGTAAATTCGTATTGCTATGACGAGCAATATAATCGTGAGTGGTGATGGCAGGCGAAACTGCTACAATGGATTGTGTACGTGCCGAAGTGATTTCACGCGAACAAAAAATGGAACTTGTTTAGTTCCTTATGGACACTCGTGTGGATTGGAGCTGACAATGCCTGCATTGAGGAGGAAGGCACTGTATGCAAACAAGCCAAATGTGTTGTAAATATGATGGCTCCAAACCTATGATTCTGCCAAGGCAACAATGTTCTCAGCAAAGTTTCTAGTCCCTGTGATAATTCCATCCCGTGTGTTGCAGGGGCTCATTGCTCAGACGAAGACGAGTTTTAAATATTGCATTTGTAACGACGGATTTGTTGCTGCGGATAGTCAATGCTTCTTGGGATTTGGTCAAAAATGTAATTACGCTCAAAAACAATCGAAATGACGAATATTACCTTACTCAAGTGAAACTTGTGACAAAGCTGCACACTAAATTGCCTTGAAGGAGTTTGTCAATGCAACTATCTGGAAGAGTATGATGCTGATACGAAGAAATGCAAAGGACTTGTTGGCTCTGGTTGCGGAGTCGTGATGTGACTTCTGTACGCCAAATGCAGAGTGTGTGGCTGTTCGGGCTACCAAATCAAAATTAAACGAGCTGGGATTATGCAAATGCAAGAAAGGATGGACGAGTACCAGAACTCGGAGGGTGTTGGAGAAATGGCATTGCGAGAAGAATATCAGACCGTGGATATCCAAGCAGATTTTGGGGCCACGTCTGGATGCAAGCACTAATGAAAATTCCATTTAATAAAATTACAACAGTTAAAAAATGTTTTAAAAATATTACTGAATTTAATTCTGCAGAATTGTCAAAATAATTCCAAACTAATTGATTTGTATTGTAAAGATAATTGGTTGTTCGGTGCCATTGTTTGAAAATTTTATTAGGTGTTTATTCCATAATTTGAATTTTTATGACATCAAAATTTCATCATTTTATTAAAACCAACTCAAATCTAATATACAGTTGTTATTCATAGGGTACTGATTTAATATGACATCAGCATACTATCACCATAAAGGGCTTTCATGGTCATAATATGTATCGTAGCATAATATTTATGTTTGTAGAAAACTTGAACCATTATATTCATTCTTATTGACAAAAAAACTTTCTTAATCAAAATTAATGATAATTTTCGGAAATTTACATTGCACTGTTTCCTTGCATTTTGTTTCCCAACTCGACATTATAAAATGTGATGCAGAAAGAGTGAAAATGATAAAAAAACATCTTTGAGCCTTTCATTCAAACCATCCGATTGAAATAATTTCTTCAAGTTATATAAAAGAAATCAATGGAGATAACGCTGAGTGAATTGACGCATTATGTCAACACTTGTTGTTTTCAAACAACATAACCCTTATTTGCCTGTCTGCGACGAGTCGACTCACAGATAATCTTGGTTGAGCTGACACATAGGAAAGGGCACAGCTTTATATAAATTTATATATATCATATACTTATGTATGTCTATATCACGAAAGACATTAAATATGACATTTACCAAATTTTTTGGACTTTATAAAGATCATGTTTTCTTAGCATGCAAAGCTTTCAGTATTATCACGTCATTCATACCAAAAGCTACGCATACATAAGCGTAAGTCCATTGCCCTTGAAATTTTTAGCAGTGCATGTGATATCCGTATGAGCTTGTCATTAATGATTTTTATTTGTCATCTTGGTATAAAATGTGGGGTTGAGGTTTGCTTGATCAAATTGTTTTTTACTGCAGACAGATACCAAATTTTGTTTTTCTTTTCAGTGGAAATTATTTTATTAGAAAAATTAGCTGTAGTTTTAAAAAATTTGAGTTAAAAAATGGCAGGCACTTCAGTTTTGACATTGTATCTAGTTATTGTAGCGTTTTGGTGTAATTTAGTTGCGGTAAGCGCCCAAACCCGTGCTCAATATGGAGAGAATTGCAACCGAACAAATCGATGTGATTCTCGAGCATCTCTAACTTGCGCCATCAATGGAACTTGCGAGTGCATCATGTCTGACGTGATGACTTTTGATGGAACGAAATGTACAGTTTTTGCTGGGGAAAAATGTACATTTACTGCTGTTGATATCCAAAACAGAGGCGATGAACGAAGTTGGAGAGAAGAGTTGCCTTGTGTCGAAAATGCAGTATGTCAAGAACGTTTTTGTACTTGTCTTCCTGAATTTTATGAGTCTACCAATGGGACTTGTATTAGAAAGGGAGGCTTCCAAGAAAGTTGTGAATGTGACCTTGCCTGTAAAAATGATCAATTTTTGTTCTGCAATGAGGACAAAACTTGTGGTTGCAACTCTACCGTTTCTATTTTTGACTTACCTAGACAAAAAAATGTTGACAAAAGTTGGGATCTTGTGAGAACATGGGGCAATGTGTACCAAACGCAAGATGTATAGGAAATTTGTGCGAATGCGAATCTACCTATTTTCCAAATTCACGTGGAGAATGTGAGAAAAGGCGAGGTTTTGCCGAACAATGTGAAAACGACAACAATTGTCTTTACGGCTCACAAGATTTACAGTTGGTTTGCAATTCCGAATGAACATGCGGATGCGAGACGGCTACTTCAATGTATCATCACTCAAAAAAACTTTGTGTAAAACTTGCAGGTGAAATTTGCACAGACTTTCCAAACTGCGTCGATAACAGTGTGCAGTGAGAGCGGAACTGATAAAACATGCGTTTGCAATTCCGAATTTTTCAAAACTTCGACTGGAAATTGTGAGCGAAAACGGGGTATTGGGCAAATGCGAATCAAATGTGGAATGCAAAACGAGCAAAATTTGGTGTGCGATTCTGTAGAAAAACGTTGTGTTTGTGACAGCAACTTGACAAAATTTGACATTTTCAAACAAAACTGCGTAAAATTAGCTGGGGTTCCCTGCAATGCCACAGATTCATGCGTACAAAATGCAATCTGTATTGAAGAGTTTGCACATGCTATGAAGGAAAGTATTACTTTGCAAACTCACAAAAGACATGCGAAAGAAAACGGGTTTTAATGAAACATGTGAAAATGACAGCGGTTGTTTTAGCGACAGATTATATGGAAACAATAATGGAAGTTCAATATGCGGCTCTGAGAAGCGTTGTGTTTGTAATCCGAAAACAACAATTTATGACGAAAAACGAAAGAAATGTGTCCAACAGGCAGGTGCTTTTTGTGCCCTGCTCCTCATACAACAACTGTGTTAAAAACAGTAATTGCAATGGTTTCTGTCGTTGTGACTCAGCTTATTACCAGACAACTGAAGGTCTCTGTGATCTGAAGGGAGGGCTGGTGAACCCTGCCAAACTGACAATCAATGTAAAAAAGATAGCGGATTGAAAATGCAGTTCCAATGGCTTATGCGAGTGCAAAGAACCCTGGAAAATTTATGACCCAACTAAAATGGCTTGTGTGGTTTGGTTGGCTCTCCTTGTTTACAAAATAATAATGATTGTGTCATCAATTCCGTTTGCAGAAGTACATACGGAAACCTGCAATGTGAATGCTTGTCAGATTACGACGTCTCGACAAACGACAACGGCGTCAGGTACGACACCATCGCGATGTGGTTATTATTATTATTATTATATTATTATTAGAGAGAATCAAATTATCATAATTACGCAGTAGCGATACACGTTCACGCTACTGAAAATGGAATGAGTTACAGAACAATTGGAGAAGAGGAAACAACAAAAATCAAAGAAAGAAAACCAGGAAAAATTTAACAGAAGAGGTTCAAGCAGCCTGTTAGGGCGCGTGAAAGAAAAGAAAAATAATATATTCAAATTTCATTTCTTCAAATTTGGTTTGGATCGTAGTAATCTAATGAGGGAAGGTATTGTTGAACGGCGATACCTTTCATACTTACAAGCTACTATTCTAAAGTTATATTTTATTACATTTAGTTCTTGCACTACCATTTCTAAGGGGTGCTCTGTGCTTATCAAGCCAATGATGGTAACGCATTTTTGAGCACTTAACGCCCAAATTCCCCAGAAGATTAACCCACCTCTCTTCAAGCTTAACTAGATCTAAGTCAGTACAAAATATTATTATAATTAGATTTGCTAACATATTTTCCTGAGATTATCGACAATGCTCTCTTTTCAACACTGACAAGTGTTTTTATTTGAAGTTTGGTAAGACTGCTTGCCCATAAAACACAACAGTATTCTAATAAGCTACGGATATGTAAAAATATACATCAGTTTTTAATTGAGTTTTTTGTAAATCCATGGTATTTAAGCTTACGGAGAATGTATAACTTACTCGATGATTTTTATAAATACTATTAACATGATCACTCCAGTTTATTTTCATTTATCATGACCCCTAAAAGCTTACAGAACCTTTTTGGGATTTCAATCCATCAATTGAAAAGCTAATTTACTGAAACGTTTACCTTTAGAATTATCAATAACAATTACATTACTTTACTAGCATAAGGATCATTTTATTGAGGACAGACGGTTATTTAAATCGTGTACATTAATTAGTGATTTTTTGGTGTTGACTTGTATTGAATACATTCAGCAATACACATATCATCTACAAAAAGCGTTCATTTGATTATTTACACTGTAATGTTTCTCATGAAAATGGTGAGGAGATCGTCGACAAGTACAATGAATAGCAGGATCGCTATCTTTAGTTCCTTGCGGGTCCCATTACTCATTGGTAGAAAATCAGAGACATTATCACCATGTTTTGTACACTGAGTTCTGTTCCTCAAGAATTCTCGCAACCCATAAAACATCATTTACTGAAATATTCATTTTAGTAAGTAAACTAATGAGAACATTGTGGTCTACCAAATCGAAAGCTTAGAGAGATCAAGTAGGACAAGTATTACATAGGTATTAGGCTTATCTAATGATTTCATAATAATTCATATAATGATACAAGGTAAGTGTAGTAGATGATTTTTTGATTCCACCATATTGATTACTACTTAACTTATTTTTAACTGCTCAATATCTTTTATACATAAATTCCTCCATTATTTATTGAATATATTGGTTTGGGTAATTGGTCGTAAAGTTTCAACATTAACATTGTATACATCCTTAGGTACTGGGGTGATGAAGCCCTTTTTCCATTCATTAGGTACAGTAATGTGACTAATAGCTAAAGTTAATAATGTGAGTGTATAGTGGAACAATGTGAACGGCAGCAAATTTTAGGAACTTTACAGGAAGAGCTCCTGGTACATTAGATTTCTTAGTATTTAGTTTTTCAAAACACTTAAGAACTTGAAATTCATTAACATAAAGCGGAGGTGAGCTAGCGTCACGATAAGTTTGTCAGTCTTTACTGGTTCATATCTGCTGTTGATGGCTGAGAAATGTACATTTATTTTGTTGAGCGTAGAACGCATGTTAAATTCTCACTTAATGAGATTTGTTCAACAGCAGAAACCTTCTGTTTCAATTACAAACATTATTAACAGTAGTGTAAATGCTGTTGGGATAGATGTTACTTTGCTCTGCAATATTTGATTAAACCTGTCTTTTGCTAATTTGATTGGAAACGCGTCTCATTCTCAAAGTGTATACTAGCGCTGCCTTTCGCAGTTTTTAGTTCTTAAATAGGTTTGACAAGTGCTGAGTAACCCATGCGTGATTCATTAAACATAACAGTTTTGCTCTCACAGGAAAGGTTATTTCAAAAGCAGAAGTGAGGACTAAGTTTTAGATATTCATATTTAAAGTCAATAGATTTTGATTTGAACATGGGAACCCAGTTTGTGCTGTCTACAATTTTCGGCGAATTCATATAGTTATCAGTATCTAATTCCTATATTTGACAACCTTCTGAAGAACTTCTTGGACAGGTTTTAATACCATCTTTAAGTGGCGGAGCGCGTTGGGATTTTCATACCACATCGGATATATTACTGAAGCAAGGTCTAAGGCTGCAGATTTATTTGAATTATGTCAAAGAAAGTTGGAAAGCTAATTATTGTTTGAACTCATTACATTTGGCAAAGAGCAGCTAAATTTCCATCTATTAAAGTCTCCTATAATTACAAAGCCAGGATTTACATACTTTCTTCTAATGTTCTCTTGAGCATGGTTTATAAACTATTATACAGCATATATTGAACATTTTCTCACAGTTTGGGTATGTAAACACATGCTATTGCCATTACAGAGACTTTGCGGGGCATATAGTTGGGCCTGATAACTACCCAGGTTACTTCAAAATCATTAGAATTTATGTGAACGTAGTTCTTGACAAAGTGCATTGTATATGCTTTTTCACAAACAGTGCAAGTTGCCACCACACTCTTAAGACACCTACAGTATGAAAGTATTGAAATTATGCGGATTAATATCCAGCGGTTTCTTTAGCCATGTCTCCCCTGTAATCGCAATTATGTCAAACCTCAGTCTAATGCCTAATAAGGTGTCAACTTATCCGTGGGCTTGAGTGGACAACATGCATTTGTATATAATAATTTAGGAAAGTGTAGTTGTCCTACACAAGTCCTTATCAATCGAAGTGATGCTTCTCTTACGTTACCGTTTTCTTCGCCTGCTCTATCGTCCTCTTCTTCTTTATGATGCCGCAATCAATCTTTGTCCCAAAATGGGTTGAAGTTTACAGGAGCGGTGATCGGGTTGCAGTTTTTGGAGAGGTTCATGGGTATGGCATCAGTTACTTGCTTGATGCAAATTTTCAAATTGGGGTCATCCACTTTGCCGGACAAGGCTTCAAGCTGCTTTCGGAGTTGAGATGAGCTGCTAGAGTAACTGGCTGCAACTGTGGTTATGTTTTTTCCATCCGGACACCCGTCTATTAAGAGCTGTAGTAACTTTCCATTTGGTAGATGGCCATTTCCGATTGTTAACGATTTCCACTTCAAAAAGGATGCATTCAGTTCACGTGCAGTTATCTCGGGCTGGAGTTTAGGGGTCTTTGCTTTGTTGGTGTTGGTTGGGCTGCTATCTTGGGATGAGTTTTTTTTTGCTTGTCGTCTTATTTCTTCCCCTTTTCTTGTTCCCATCAGTCCAACTCGTTTCACCATCCATGTTGTCATTGTTTTCCTCACTTTCAGACATGTTATCAGCTATTAGGGTTTCAGGAACGGTCAGCGGTGAGCTAGGATGTGACTTTGGTACATACAGGCTTGGTCTTCAAATACATAGTGAAGTACGCTGGACGACTGGACGTTTCAATGCGGTGCTGAATAAGGTTAACGTTGTAAACGAGCTGTTGTTTGTGCATATATTTGTCTTGAACGGGCTTTACAAGTTATTACTATCAACCAACATCGCATTAGACGTTGCCAAATACACTGTTTACCTACTACAACCAAAAAGACAGCATATCGGTGTACCATCTTTCGTTCTTCTATCAAGAATGCAAAACAAGCAAAGCCCATTCCACTAAGAAAGAGTATGAAAATAACAAACACGTTTCCTGTCATCGTCGGCTGTTTGAGCTGAAACGCATCATCATCCTCCAAATAATTTGTTCCATTTCTATACAGCTGCTGCCAAAATTTCCAAATGCCTGACGCTGTAGCTGCAGAAACTCTATTCGATTGTTTAAAATTGCTAGAACCCCATAATTTCAAGAGAAGTGCTGGCTCATACAAAAAATCTAAGCCAACATAAACATTGGACTTTTTTGAGAACCCTGCAGTCAAGTTAACTGCTAACTCGTTACTAAGCTGATTGGGTAAAACCATCGCAGTTCGATTACAGGCTTTCAAAACTTCTAAAATGCGTTCTCTCTCATATTTGCGGTAGGCGATATTAAATTTGGTGGAGTTATGTGTGTTCCTGTAATTGTTTAGTAATGCGATTAATTTTGTCTTCGTATTCCTTGAGGACTCGGGATAAAGTTCGTTACTCACACGTTTCAAGACATCGACGAGCTGTGGCACCAGCTTTGAATGTTTCTTCAGCTGTTGTAGTTTTTCTAATGGTCCCGTTGATGCAGTAGATTCCTCAAATTCTTTTTTACGCCAAAGGCTTGTCTCCACTTGTTGCGGTTCCGATTGCATATTCAATCCCTCATAGGCCTCATATTTACTTTTCCGATTTATCTGACGAAATGGAATGTGTAAAGAGTGATCATTTACTTGCAGTCTGCTATAATCACTCAAAACCAAGGTGTAAGACCATACTCTAGGGCTTGGCACTCTAACGTGAATACTAAAGTTGTCATCAACTAGTTGTGAGAAATAATGATATGGAATTGGTTGGCGGTTGGCAACCAAGTTAAAGACGTTTTGCCCTTTGTACGCATTACTAAGAATCAGTGCAGCTGCAATGAATGTTCCTCTTATCCAACAAGATAACTGAGCGTTTGACGAACTAAGAAAGTTATCACCTTGCTCCAGTAGTGCTTTGACAAAAGGAAAAATGCCACCAATACTCCTTGTAAGAAAGCTTTTTAATCGTTTTTGGGTTGAAACTCGGTCTAATAGGTTCAGTTTAAGCAAACCTACACAAGCCGCCATTGTTAGAATGAAAAGCAGAAGCCAGAACCATATCCACAAATCAAAAATTTTAACGAGCTCCACAAACGCTAGGCTGTGGTTACTGGGTCGTCCACAACTCACAAACTTGAGAGAGTTGACTGGATCGGGAATAACAAGAGCCTTGTTTGTGTTGTAACCAAAACCAAGTTTAATAGAGATTCCGGTAACAGTTGGATTTATTTGAAATATGTCCTTCATCTCAAGAGATTTTCCATTCTCGCAATTTAAGTAACTATAATTTGTACCCATGATCGAGAGTAGCACATGTGTGATAGCGTGGGCGATTTTGTCGTCTGCTGAAGCAAATGGAAGGTTGACCCACCCGCCCGCGTGGTGAATCACATTTCTGCACATTACTAAGTGTTTTTTCAAATCCATGTTAATAACGTCCTTGTTCAAGTACTCAGACTTAAAAAACCACTCGGATTTCCCTGAACAACTCAGCAATTCGTATACTTTAGTTATACTATTTTTATTCCAAAATGTGCTATCTACTTTACGTACCAACCAAGAAGTCGACTTAATTGATTCTTCGTATTTATCCGGTTTAAACGTCCAGGAATCGCAAATATTAGGAATTGCTATTGATACAATTACTGCAGATTCATCAAACCCCTTTCCTAGTCGTTTAGTAGTCATGAAAAAGTATGTGTCGTAATCAAGAACTTGGTACACATTTGTTGACGTTCTTTTCCAAAGCAGATTTCCGAAGTTATGCGCCTGGCTTTTCCAGTTGGAAATGTGACTTAAAGTCCAACTGTTTTCGTATTTGTTGTCCATTATCCAGAGATTAAACACATTAGTGATAGGTGATGGATAATCCTCAAAATTCTTAAGATAATCCCTTCTAAACCAAATTTTTGGAAATGTTAAATGTACCTTTAAACCGGGAAACTCCGTTGGTATATAAAGATCTTCAAATACAAACAACGGCGGATAAAGGGCTATAGAAAGCTCACAGTTCCAAGGTCTTGTCTGTGATAAATATTTAAGAGCATCAAAGCTGGTGCAATAGCTGTAGTCATTTGCGTGTAGGTTAGAAAAAGGACAGTTGTTATGAGACACATTTACTAAAGTTACGTTAAGTCCAATCGGAAGCCATGCCAATTCTTGGCAGGAACGCCTAGTTCTGATCTTGGAGGTTTTTAATGTGCTAAACCGAAACAGAGCCGGAACAAAACTTCGAATAACAATCGGAAATTCTGGTTGGTGGATGTCAACATTTTGAAAATTTGTGAAGTGAGCAAGGCATTTTGAAAATGGAGAAATGTAGTCGTTTAAATTTCTTACAGTGCGAAATTGAGATGTTGGTGTGACTTCCGCAAATTGGAGAAGGTCCTGTTTTTCCCCAACGAAGCTCACGTCATCTGTATCGATACCGTTTGAAATTAACTCTTGAACGTTTCCAGTTTCCGCGTTGGTAATTGTAACAGAGTCACTTCTTTGCTCACATGTTCCGCTGGATGAACATATTTGAATATTTACGCACAGAAAGATGATGAAGGGGGAAATTCTAATGCTACATAGTAAATTTTTCATTTTAATGTTTCCTTGGGTGAATACAAGCACAAAATTGTATCCGTCTCCTGGTGTCATTTAAAAGCCGCTTTATAAACATGAATTAATTTTATTTACTTTACTGAAGGAACACAACTGCCATTTTCTGATTTCATTTTTATATACTTTTCTCAACATTAGTACAATTTGTGTCTTTCTTTTGTCATTTTCCACAGGTTGCACTCAAAATCCAGAACAATTGGTTTAGTTTCAATAGTTGGTAACTTATGCATCGCTTTTGTAAATTTGTAAATGTAGAAAAGATAGGATAATGATGAATTTGGTTTTACATTAAAAGATTTCAGTGGCTTTCAACAGTTTCTTATAAATGTTTCCGCTTCAGAAAATTTTGAGCGGGTTTAAAAACAATGCTGTGGAATTAACGTGCAATCTAAACGTTTGGAAAATGAGCCAAACATATTTGCTGAATATTCATTTCGTATTGAATAGATAAATATACATAAGTCCACTGATTGTGTTTTGAGAAGCTCCAGGTACTTCTATGACATTAAGTGGTAGGAGAAAATTAACTCCGACTATGATCTACGTGCCTCATAAAGCGTTTTGAATAATCGTGCCGTAAATCATATTAACCGGACTTTTAGCGAAGTGGTATCATTTAATTAATAAATTGTGTTTATGTATTACAAATAAAAGGATGTTATTAGCAGCCTAGAATTATTCTAAAACTCATATACAACCACGTTCTATTAAGAAATGAAGTAATGCTTTTAAGAGACGAAAGTATGCCACATACTCATAATAGTGATCACATTTTGGAGCACATGTTTTGCCCGTTTTCGGACACTCACAATCAAATATTGGATCACTTTCTGACATCAGCCTAAATGGACGAAAAAAAATTGTTTTTAAACTTCACCATTTAACTTTTAACAGCGGTTTCTGATGTATAATATGGTGAGGATTTTTATGAATTTACTAAAAATGCTTAAACGTTTTGTCATTTTGCAGTAGCTATACGTTAATCCGTAGGGACCGTGAGTTTTAGGTACTTTTTTGGTAGATGTTTTTCCTGTGAACAGTGTGCATGAGGTACCGCTTAGCTCTAGTAACTCCAATTTAGTACACAATTTTTGCTACCGAACTGCTTATTAATTAAGGACTGAATTAAATTTTTTTAATTAGTTCCAATTCGTAAAAAAGGAAAGTAAAGTTAGCAATATTATTTCGTTCACATTCGGTTTCAAGTTTTTTATTGAACATTGTTGTTTGTTGAAATTTTGACTGGAAAGTAAATAATAGCAAACATTGTTCAAAAGTGATCATGATGATGATGGAGTGAGCTTTCTGGTTTGATATGTTTTATACCATACTATTATCCAATTTGTATGAAATTTGGCTCGCAATCACTTCCTAATAACATAACATCAAGCATTCTCTGCAGAGTGACGCATTCAACAGAATTTGGTATCATTATAATAAATCATACATGCATCATGAAAAAATCCATACCACAAGGATAAATTATTACAAATGCAGAAAAATATCTTCATTTCCTTTAGTGACTGGCCGACAACATTCTCATTTAAACTACTCAATTTACTTTTATGACTAACATTTCACAACAATTGAACAATCTGGATAAATTATATTGTTTTCCTTTAATTTTTTTTATATGCATACTGCCTTTGCTCTTGATCTTGAAAGCATCAGCTGCATTTCCTCTACTTTTTGCAAAGAATGGATCACAGTCCCAAAATATAGCCACTAACAAAATATTATGGAGAATTCTCAAAAACCTACCAATATTTACGCAGATTTTGTAGCTGTCACAGTCATTTTTCTTGTTCTTTCGTTTGTCATCAACCTTTTTCATCAGAAGAAGAGTAGGAAGAGTGGCGTGGAGATTATACCTGCACCAAACGAGTTCTTCCTAAAATACATAGGAAACATTCATCAGTTGCTACCTTTACGGGGTAATTGATAAATACTAAAATTTTGTGTTAACGTGAAATAAATGTAAGTAAATTGTTTTTCTAGATATTTTGACGAAATCTGTGTCATGGCAGAAACTTTATGGATCATGCATTCGCCTGGTTGGTTTCAACATGACAATTCTAATGGTCTACTCGCCAGAATTAGCCCAGTCTTTTCTGAAATCAGGTGACCTTGGCCATCTTTCCAAACCTAAATCAGTTTTCTACAAAATAATGAAACCATTTCTAGGAAATAGTCTTCTCTTCCATAATGGGCAACTTTGGCGAGATCGAAGAAAACTTTTTATGAGAAGTATGAGCTTTCAAAACCTAAGAAACTATATGAGTCTTCTCAACAAACATAGCCATCATTTTGTGAGTGAATTAGACAATCTTTTTGGTGATGGACAAATTCATCAAATTAACTCTGCTATAAACAGCATATTTCTTGCAATTATAACTGAAATTGTGACTGGAAGTGACATAAGTGAAACTAACAAAGCCAGGGAGTTTCATGAAAATTTTCAAAGCTGGAAGAATACAATGATGTGTCGCCTTGAAAAGATTTGGCTTCATTCTGATTTTTTGTGGAATTTTAATCCTCAAAAACTAGTTCATGACGAAGCAGTTGCAAGCATCAGGAAATTTTCTCTTGAGAGACTCCTTGAACATAAGAAAAGAAGGGAGGAAAAACAAGTGGAAATTCGAAACATTTTGGATGAACTAATTGATGCAGGAGCAACAGATGAAGAAATTATCAATGAAATCAATACACTACTTTCGGGAGGACATGAGATGTCTGCAGCAACAGTGCACATGTTTCTATTGCTTATGACAAACTATCCTCATCACCAGGACGCATGCAGAAACGAAATTGATAGGGTTTTTGAAGACAAGGAACAAACTTTAAATGGGAACTTTACGTTTGAAGCTCTCTCCAGTTTAAAATATTTGGAAAGATGCTTGTTAGAAACGATGAGGCTGTTACCACCAGTGTTTGCCTTCATGAGGGAGTTAAAAGTTGAAATGAAAATAGGTTAGAAACGTTCAATTACTGTGCACATAATTTTTTTCTATTTTTTAATCCAAGTTTGTATCTGATTCATCACTTTCAGAATACAATGGTAATCAAGTGAACGTTCCGGTTGGAACGCAAGTTGCAATTGTTCCATGGGCAATTCACAGAAACGAAGATTATTGGCCGAATCCGGAGACATTTAATCCGGATCGGTTTCTCCCTGAAGAGTGTGCAAAAGGCACGCTTACGCTTATCTTCCATTTTCAGCTGGACCAAGGAATTGTATTGGATTGAAGTGGGAATGAATGAAATGAAAACAGTTGCAGCCCATGTGCTTCGTAATTTTCAGGTTTCTTCAACAGACCGGTTGGAGGATGTTCCTTTGTTGCCTCGTATTACTATTACACCTGAAAGAGATTATAACTTTGTGATGAAACGACGTGCTTTTTAAACACGGTTTGTTGATGGTAATGAGCAAAACTCATTTTGAATGAGGAAACACTCATTATATTATACTACTGTCATATCTTTATTGCATACGTGATTTTATTGAAGAGTTTAGCAAAAAAATTGTAATATTTTTTTACGTTTCCTCATTCAGAGTTGTTTGATAATGAGTAAAACTCATTTTGAAGGAGGAAACACTTACTATATTATAGTAGTATTATAATTTTTTTTGCATACCTGATTCCATTGAAAATTAAGCAAAAAAGTATTGTAATATTTTCTTGTTTCTTCATTTAGAGCTGGTTACGGGTGATATCAACAAGAGTGAATAATTTTGTTTTACAAAAGGGGTTTTTTACATAAAAAAGTAGAGGATTATTTTTACAAAGAATGATAACAATCGGATGATCTTTAAGCTTGTGTCTTCTCATGTTTATTTTTGATAAAAATACACATTTTTGTTAGCAGTCAGAATACAGTTGAAGATCGTTATATTGATGTTTATGTTCAGATAATAACTAATCCCCAGAAATGCCTATATAGCGCTTGAGCAGTATCACATATCTACTCCTGCAGTACAAAACTGGCTAAATGAAGAAGATATATATCTAATTCATATCCCATCAGACACGACTATGTTTTTACGTATATTTTTTTTACCAAGAAAGCACACATAAATACAGTACAGCATATCAATCCAAACCTTACTGGTTGCATGTATCATTTTACTGCAAATTCTGTCTTGATGAAGCACTTCCCATACGACATTGTGCGTTGAGAACCCTGGACAAAGAAAGCTAGAGAATAGTGTTTTATATAAAGCTCCCCACAAAGAAATATAAGTATGCATGATGATGACGATAATGATAGTTTGAGTATCACAGCTGCTTTCAGCCTTCCGCGTAACTTTCGTTCATTTATGTATATTTTTTCCTTTATTCAAACGAATTAAATTTTTGCGGTCAACATAACTGAATTACGAAATTGATTTTAAAGCTTTTGAAAGTATCTGTTAGTGCAAAAAATGAATTTCTGACGGGAAGTAGGAACGAAAGTTTTTAACTCCACAATAAAATTCATTGCTCGTTTCTCGAAGGAGCTGCAGAGATTGCAAAAATTTATGCTGAAAAAATTTGGTAAGATTAAGATTTTAAGATTTTAGCGTTTAAACTGCACGAATTCCTCTTTGTATACACGCCCCCATTTCCAGTTGCATTAGTTTTGAAGCAGTTTTTTCAACCACGTAAATAATATAGAAAAATTTGGATTGCAATTACATCGCACGACTGAAATTGGTAATCGTGGTACTTTTTGTGAAAAAGACGATGTTTTCACTGGCATTTTTTACTGTAATGCAACGTACAAGTAAACTTTGAATGAAGTTGGACCCAGCAATATTTTTATAAAAACAAGCAAAAAAATTGAACATGTGACATAAAGTTCATCTCTTTACCATTACATTCAAAATTATGGTAAAATATTGATGAAAATCAAGGTTGGCTTTGCCTTGCCTGTTTTGCTCGCAGTGTGCAGCTGTTAAATCTATTTTGTTTTTTAGACATAACAAAGGTTCGGAAGTAACTTTGTCTACCGAAACACTTTTTTTTATTTGAAATGACATACATGACAAAACATGTATCTCTTCTGACGGATTCTAAGTTTCAACCCCCGATCTTTAATGTAATTCTCTTGGTCTTAAACATTTAACATTTTCCCGAAGCAAGTTTTTGGTAGATATTTGAATGTTGAATGCATTAAGTGTTGATAACTAAATAAATTTGAAATTATCATAACAGGTTTTAATATTACAATAATCAATATTGTTGAGATTTATTATTTTTTGCCTTTAGAATGTTTTACACCAATTACATATTTTACTTATTTTGGTAAGATTATTTATAATAAATGAATTAAATTTTATGTCAAGCAGTGAAATCTTTCTTAGAGCTGTTCAAAGGTATCGTTGTGAACCACCAGTTAAAACTTTCCTAACATCATTGGTTTTTGATTATTTTTAACCATAATAGTCGTTCCCGTCTCCTGCACTCAGTAGTTAAAAAACTTTTATCATTGCCTTAATCAGTGATGACATCACGCGGATCCGCTATGCAAAAGCAGCGATTAAAAGCGCGTATGGTAGTACGTTAAATATTGATTTAACGAAATGGCTACAAAAATACTAAACATTACCTCAAAGAGCAGCGCCGCTTTTGAATTGAAGAAAAACCATCAATTCAAAAGCAATAAGCCTAACGTTTGGTCAATAGGCAAAATCTTGTAAAGTCAGGGGAGTCGCTTTCATCAAAAAGAATTCGTGTCACCATAATGATTCTTAAAATCGGGCATTGACCTGCAGAAACCTTGCCGAACCACTTGTTTCGTTTGAGAACCAATGATCCTTCAAAATTTCTCATGAAATGCTATAGCCACAGAATACACATCCAAGCCAACATGCCCGTACATAAACAAGATGAGAAATTCTCAACCAAAATTGCACCAAAAGTAGACCAGGTTTGTGTCCAAGCGGAAAAATTTTCATCATTCCCTCCACGCTGCAGTAGAGAGAGACGATGATGGTGGTGTACAAACAAAACAATATGCATTATTGTCGTGTGGTACAATCATCATAACAAAGTAAAACTTTAGAGTAGACTTTGCTCTGAGTACGAGAGTCGAGCATAATTTGGAGTTCCCGGAAAGCTAACGCTTTGTTTTTGAAGTGAAGAGCTCTGTTTGATTTCTTTCCTGCGATTTTTCGTCCATGTCCCGTAGCCATAGTTACCCATGATGCTAGAAAACGAGAAAACAATGCCATTTACAACTGCAGGTCATATCATAAAGAATAGCGATGCCAGTCTCATGAGGCAAATTCCAGTTCATGTAAGAAAGCAGAGGCATATTGCGATTTTGGTTCGATTTCGATCCCACTCCAAGTTAGGGGG
>LJIJ01003865.1:0-17036 GCA_001718145.1 Orchesella cincta | reverse complement strand
AAGAATTCATCAAAAATGTTGTTTGAATTTAAGATTGCGGTGAGTTTGGGCGAGGACAAATTGTTGAAAAAGTTACATCATGTAGCAAGTTCACAAGGGGATGGTACAGTTGCAACAGAAGCAGCATTTCGAATCATGGCTCGAAAAACCAGAAGCTCATCTTCTGAAAGCGGAAGTACGTTAATATTTTACTAGTTAAAATCAAAATATAAACATGATCATCACATTTTTATTATCAATTTATCAATCAAGTACATGTTTAAATTCGAATACTTTTAGGGTCATCATCACCATCTGGAAGTACTTGTTCCTGTCACACATCTTCTGGAATGAGCGACTTACAATCGATCAGTGTAAAAGAACATTTCAGTTCGATTTCGATAATTATAATTTATACTGTGCCCACAATGTTGATTGAGTTGACTAATTTAATTGTATAATCATATTTTTGAAGGCGGAGTTAGAACCAGTGTCTGTCACTATACCAAGAACTGATATGATTGTACTGGAACCACCTTCGCCATATAGGAATCCGATTACAACAAACACATCTAATGCAGAAGTTGAAAATACTCAACAAGTAACCGGAAACACCGAAATTAATGAAGATACAACTTTGCACACCCCAAAATTGGAAGAAAAAAATGTTGAACAGATACAAGTCGTTCATCTAGGACCTGTGTAGCTAAGCTAAGCTTGTGTTCCATTATGTTTTCGAATTTGTTCAATGTTTGTGTGAAATTCTGAAATTGTTTTATTATTGAATTATATTTACAAGTTGAAACAATTTGTCCAACTATGAATGTTAGATTAGTTAGTGCTAATACATTCTGTAATTGGAAATGCATAAATTGTAGGGTCGGGTCGATGAAATGGATGAATGAAAACTCCTGTTAAGCATTCTGTAATGAATTATCAATATCTGTTTCAAGTTTTTGACGACTCAACCAACCGACGATAGAATTTATTAATGTAGTTAATATGATCACATTGTTTGAAATCGTGGAGCCTACGGTTATAAAAATAAAATTAGTTGCTTTTCGTTAATTACAAATTATAACAAGTACAAAAAGATACGGATACTAGCTCTGTAGTAATGGGTAATAATAATTTTCGAACCTTGATGTCTGTTTGTAAATACACTCGTGAATGTACTAATAATCTTTTACTTGATTTAAATTGTTCGAAAGACTCGACTGATGGATTGAGAATAAAAATAACTATTGTTTGACTAATTGCACGAGTAAATAATTATTATTATTATAATTGCGCAATTGACTCATTTTCATCGTAAATTGTGAACTACTCACTGTAACTACGCCGTTAAATCAAGGGTGATAGTATCAATATGCCATACAGTACAGATACCATCAAATCATATAAAATCGAATAGGTAAGTCCAGTTGAACATTTTATCTTGTGTGGTTAGTGTACTATCTTGAATGAATCGTTCTAGTATCTAGAATTAAATAGCAACTGGTCAAATGCTGCTGGCTAACGTTAAGTTATATTCAAAGATTAGATTCAAGGAAGTATTTAAAAGGTTTTTGGTTAAATTAAAATATCTGACAATGGGATGCGCACTAACAAGATACCACCACAAACTAAACTAAAAATCCTGTTCAATCATTTATCACAAGCCGACAAATTTAGTACGAATGCAGCAAAGAGTAATGCTATTAACTTTCCGAATGAGCATGAACATGGAATATATCGATGTTGAACTTTTTATTCTTTTGTCGGTCTTTTTACATAGTACTATGTAAATACATTATTGATTTATCGTGACATTAAATAAAACATAATTATTAATGAAGTACGGTAACGTTAAGCCTTACTCCAAACGGCAAGGACTGTATAAAAATAATCCTTTGCGAAGGCACTGTGGTAATTCTTTTCGTTTAATTCGTTAAATGAACATTTGATGTAACTATTAATATCAGGGTGTTACACCATATAGTATACCATAGTAGACACATTTATTTCAAACCATTAAGACAACCACTCATTCATCTCTTAATTAGCGAACCTCATTAACACAGTACCACCAAACAAATACATAAGAAACACGGAGCGTATCTCTCATCTTTCTTAATATGTACACTTTTTACGCGTTAAACTTCATCGCTCGGCAATTTAAATTAGCTATTGTATTACCAAAAATACAACGATTGTATAAATAAAACATGAAAAGGAAGGACCAAAAATAAACTAAAAATTTACGGACAATAACATTATCCTTAACAAACTACAACTTAATTAAAAAAATAAGAACAAAAATATGTGAGATGTTGTTTACTTCCATGATACATAAGAAGAAGAAGGTTAGTTTCACTTCACGCTCCGTTTCCGTTCTGCCATTCCCTGTAAAAATAAAGAAATGAAAAAATATACTTCACAAGTTCCATTAAAATTCGAAAATGATACTCGTAGTAGTATTTACTGTAAATCTAACTAACCCAATTAAAGATTTATCGTAATTCTTCTTCGACTTCTTTCTATTGTCTGGAGCGCGGGTTGCGTTGTGCTTCTGCCTTGCGTCGAGTGCTAGTGCGCTTAGCCGGTTTCTCCTTTTCCGTACGTTTGTTGGAGTTGGAGGTGCTTTCATTTTGTAGAGATGCGTCACCTGCACCATCAGGAGTGACGTTGTTTGAACCCATAAATAATGAAAGCACCCCCAACTCCAACAAACGTACGGAAAAGGAGAAACCGGCTAAGCGCACTAGCACCCGACGCAAAGCAGAAGCACAACCGCAACCCGCTCCAGACAATAGAAAGAAGTCGAAGAAGAATTACGATAAATCTTTAATTGGGTTAGTTAGATTTACAGTAAATAATACTACGAGTATCATTTTCGAATTTTAATGGAACTTGTGAAGTATATTTTTTCATTTCTTTATTTTTACAGGGAATGGCAGAACGGAAACGGAGCGTGAAGTAAAACTAACCTTCTTCTTCTTATGAATCATGGAAGTAAACAACATCTCACATATTTTTGTTCTTATTTTTTTTAATTAAGTTGTAGAATTTGTTAAGGATAATGTTATTGTCCGTAAATTTTTAGTTTATTTTTTGTCCTTCCTTTTCATGTTTTATTTATACGAATCGTTGTATTTTTGGTAATACAATAGCAATTTAAACTGCCGAGCCGATGAAGTTTAACGGTAAAAAGTGTACATATTAAGAAAGATGAGAGATACGCTCCGTGCGTTTCTTATGTATTTGTTTGGTGGTACTGTGTTAATGAGGTTCGCTAATTAAGAGATGAATGAGTGGTTGTCTTAATGGTTTGAAATAAATGTGTCTACTATGGTATACTATATGGTGTAACACCCTGATATTAATAGTTACATCAAATGTTCATTTAACGAATTAAACGAAAAGAATTACCACAGTGCCTTCGCAAAGGGATTATTTTTATACAGTCCTTGCCGTTTGGAGTAAGGCTTAACGTTACCGTACTTCATTAATAATTATGTTTTATTTAATGTCACGATAAATCAATAATGTATTTACATAGTACTATGTAAAAAGACCGACAAAAGAATAAAAAGTTCAACATCGATATATTCCATGTTCATGCTCATTCGGAAAGTTAATAGCATTACTCTTTTGCTGCATTCGGTACTAAATTTGTCGGGCTTGTGATAAATGATTGAACAGGATTTTTAGTTTAGTTTGTGGTGGTATCTTGTTAGTGCGCATCCCATTGTCAGATATTTTAATTTAACCAAAACCTTTAAAACTTCCTTGAATCTAATCTTTGAATATAACTTAACGTTAGCCAGCAGCATTTGACAGTTGCTATTTAATTCTAGATACTAGAAGATTATTCAAGATAGTACACTAACCACACAAGATATAATGTTCTACTGGACATACCTATTCGATTTTATATGATTTGATGTGGTATCTGTACTGTATGGCTATTGATACATTCACCCTTGATTTAACGGCGTAGTTACAGTGAGTAGTTCACAATTTACGATGAAATGGAGTCAACTGTGCATTATAATTTACTCGTACAATTAGTCAAACAATAATTATCTTTATTCTCAATCCATCAGTCGAGTCTTTCGAACAATTTAAATCTCGTAAAAGATTATTAGTACATGCACGAGTGTATAACAAACAGACATGCAAGGTTCGAAAATTATTATTACCCATTACTACAGAGGCTAGTATCCGTATCTTTGTTGTTACTTGTTATTAATTTGTAATTAACGAAAAGCAACTTATTTTATTTTTATAACCGTAGGCTCACGATTTCAAACAATGTGATCATATAATTAACATTAATAAATTCTATCGTCGGTTGGTTGAGTCGTCAAAAACTTGAAACAGATATTGATATTCATTACAGAATGCTAACAGGATTTTCATTCATCCATTTCATCGACCCGACCTAAATTTATGATTTCCAATTACAGAATGTATTAGCACTTAATCTAATTCATAGTTGGACAAATTGTTTCAACTTATAAATATAATTCAATAAGAAAATCAATTTCACACAGACATTGAATAAATTCGAAAACATAATGGAACACAAGCTTAGCTTAGCTACACAGGTCCTAGATGAACGACTTGTATCTGTTCAACATTTTTTTCTTCCAATTTCGGGGTGTGCAAAGTTGTACCTTCATTAATTTCGGTGTTTTCCGGTTACTTGTTGAGTATTTTCAACTTCTGCATTAGATGTGTTTGTTGTAATCGGATTCCTATATGGCGAAGGTGGTTCCAGTACAATCATATCAGTTCTTGTATAGTGACAGACACTGGTTCTAACCCGCCTTCAAAAATATGATTATACAATAAATTAGTCAACTCAATCAACATTGTGGGCACAGTATAATATTTATCGAAATCGAACTGAAATACTTCTTTTACACTGACCGATTGTAAGTCGCTCATTCCAGAAGATGTGTGACAGGAACAAGTACTTCCGGATGGTGATGATGACCCTAAAAGTATTCGAATTTATACATGTACTTGATTGATAAATTTATAATAAAAATGTGATGATCATGTTGCTATTTTGATTTTAACTACTAAAATGTTAACGTACTTCCACTTTCAGAAGATGAGCTTCTGGTTTTTCGAGCCATGATTCGAAATGCTGCTTCTGTTGCAACTGTACCATCCCCTTGTGAACTTGCTACATGATGTAACGTTTTCAACAATTTGTCCTCGCCCAAACTCACCGCAATCTTAAATTCAAACAACATTTTTGATTGAAGTTTTATTATTTTAAAGACTCGCCATTTTTAATTATGTCTAAATTAAAACTTTAGTACCTGCAATGCCCGTGGATATTTCCTTGCTTTTACCAACCACATGAAAAATCTTCTCGCTAATACTCTCATTGGTTTGCCGTGTCTTCTACGAACCTTTTCGTCATAAGAAACAGCCGGCACAAAATATGTTGCCAGCAAAAGTTCAAAGTTGCCTATAAATATAAAAGGTCAAATTTACATTTCATGTCTTCAGATGGCATCTGTCGCATTAAAAAGTTATATATATTGAACATCACGTGTAAGCAATCATCCGAGTTCCAATATACATATTTTAATGCCTTGATTGCCTCTTTATAATGGCCATGTGTTAAGTGAAAATTACACAAATCTGAAAGCTTCATGGTTCCGAAGGCAAACCTCAGTATAACGAGAAACCCCTGTAAACCAAAACATCAAATCGATGAATACAGAATACTTCAAATTCATTTGGATGATTTAGACTGAAATATGTTTTGATGTCGTCATAAATAAAACCCTACGTTTCAAATCTGATCAGTAGCCGACTGTCTGAAATCAATGGCTGAACAGGACACCAACACATTCGTTCAACTGCAAAGCTCGGTCTAAAAGTAAGGATATTTCACACGTGAATACCTGAATAACTCCCGAATTAAACTCAATTTCTTTCAACTAAAACACTTTCTTACACAAGTTCTTTAGTTAATGGTGGCATAGATGTGAATTCGTCAAGAAGTAACAACGACTTAACGCAATATCAAATATTTGGTATTGTCCACGATCTCCCACAGCGAAGACAAGGTAGGAGTCATTATGCCAGCTAACTTGAATTGGAATCTGAAAATCATAACCAAAGCAAGAGTTTAGTTAGCTGAGGTTGGTAATCCGTCCAACTTTAATAATTTACTGGGAATGTTACTTACAAATGCTGCTTTTGTGTCGGTGAGTAACTTTGCCTTCCTGAGAGTACAAAACGACTAGTAGGCCAGCGATCGGGCCTTGCCCCGATTAAACCATAAAAAGGAGCATTACTAATAAAGGTCCATCATTGCATATTCCGTCATAGTATATTCAACCTAGGTGTATTATCCCGATCAATTGTTAAGTAATATTTCCATTTAGTTCATGAAAATACTTAACCTACAACCAAATGTTTTTGCATACCATCATTCAACCTAGAATAGTCTCCAAATCCATGTATAGTTGGTGTTGGTAGTGTCAGTTAGTGACAGTTAGTAAGTCCATGTAGGAATAGCCCTCAAGACTCAAACTCCATGTCCAAATAGACCTCAACCCTCAAACTCCATGTAGAAATAGACCTCAACCCTCAAACTCCATGTCGGAATAGCCCTCAAGAATCAAACTCCATGTCGGAATAGCCCTCAAGAATCAAACTCCATGTCGGAATAGCCCTCAAGAATCAAACTCCATGTCGGAATAGCCCTCAAGAATCAAACTCCATGTCAGAATAGTCCTCAAGACTCAAACTCCCATTTCGGAATATACCTCATACACTATTTCGGAATAGAGCATGAAGGTATAAAGCATGGGGGTACGTTCAATAAATGCACACTCATAATTTTTCAAGTTTGATAAGACTAACTGACCCCAACGAACATTTTATTAAGATGAATATCTATTTCTACGGGGCATATTCCTTATTGCCAAAAAACCTGCACATCACCACCAACCGTCATTCCGAATAGCCCTTTCTGTATGCACGAAATTTTTAACATGGATAGGTATGCACATAACGTAACTAAAGGCAAATGTTGGCCTCACCCACCAGACTGTTCACGATTACAATGTACTAGAAAGCCAGCGATCGGGCCTTGCCCCGATTTAAACAATACGAAGAGTGTTACTAATTAAGGTCCATCATTGCGTTTTCCGTCGTAGTACATCCCACCTAGGTGTATTATCCTTATCAATTTTTAAATAGTCTTTCCACCTAGTTCATCAAAATACATAACCTACAGCCAAATTTTTATGCATAAGATCTTTCAACCGAGAGTAGTCTCAAAATCTATGTATAGTTAGTATTGTTAGTATAGCAAGTTCATTTAAACGAAACTTGAAGTCATGATCAATTAAGTAGATCTTTAGGCAAGTAGACAGTAATTTTCGCTTCTTACATGCAAATTGCACAATTGTCAACAAAGCAAAAGTTCAGATTCAGGCTGCTCATGCACCCCAACTGGCTCATGTTGTCTTAACAACTAACTATATCGAGATAGACACCATGTCGGAATAGCCCTCAAGTCTCCTACTCCATGTCGGAATAGCCCTCAAGTCTCCTAATCCATGTCGGAATAGCCCTCAAGTCTCCTACTCCATGTCGGAATAGCCCTAAAGTCTCCTACTCCATATCGGAATAGCCCTAAAGTATCCTACTCCATGTCAGAATAGCCTCCAAGTCTCATACTCCAAGTCTCATACTTCATGTCAGAATAGCCTCCAAGTCTCATACTTCATGTCAGGATAGACACCATGATGGAAAAGACTCCCTGGCGGAACAGAGCATTCAGTAAAATAGCATGGGGGACATTCAATAAATGCATAATGATAATTTTTCAAGTCTGATAAGACTAACTGACGCCAACGAACATTTTAATTAGATAAATTATTATCTCAGGGGTGACTATCTCTTATTACAAAAAAATTGCACATCACCACCAACCAGCTTTCTAAATAGCCCTTTCTGTAGTGCACGTAATTTTACATGGATAGGTATGCCACATAACGTAAGTAAAGGCAATGTTGGCCTCACCGCGCAGGCTGTTCACAAATACTATGTATGATGAAACTAGAATCGCAACATCCCAACCCTAATTTTTCCTTTGCTTAATCATAAGCAAAACAGTGAAGTTCACTGTTTAATGGTATCGCGGTTTCACACACTGCAAAAAACTTGTCGGACTGAATCTGTTCATTAACAATGATGCCTCCCTATAAAAATAACTTTATTTTTGAAAACTTCCATTGCTTTACTATCGTAGAAGCTAACATAATAATATACTGTTGTCGCATACCTGTTGATCAGAACAAAGTTCGAGAGTATAAGCCCCTCCATCGCTACTCGGAACAAAACCAGTTTCAAGAAGCTGATTATCAGTTTTGTGGTGTGATATTGGACACGGATCAGTTCTGTGTATCCAGACAAAAAAACACAGCAGTAGCATATATTTGCTCTCTGTTCCGGTTTTGGGCTCCACGGGAAAACGTCATCTTTTGATCCAGACCACCAAATCATTAGGTAAACAAATTTAATGGAATTAATAGTTATGTAGAACTAGTTGACAACGAAGAATGATTAAGAAATTTTTTAATACTTCACACACTACGGCATACCTGATTGGAACTGTCATAGATTGCCAACGTTTTTTCAAACCTTCGAGCAACAATATTTGGAATTAATTCTGCGTACGTATTCACAGTAACTTCGGTGTTGGATAAATCATTCTTTAGAGATCTACTGGAGGAACTACTTGGATTGCCAGAATTTGCAGTCAACTTCCTATCGATATGACCCGAAAACGCAATATAATTAAATAATGCATTAAACAAGTGGCAAATGACATAGCATGCAAACAAAGGCTAATGTTGTGAATTTTAAAATGCAGATGGAATTTAGCGAACCTTAAGACTAGCAAGCGGTTGTCACCAAACAAAAATAAGACATGCTGATCACTGTAAGGCACTGTCGAACACAAAACACACAAATTTTAAATAAATACGCAGGCAAATAAGCTTGTGCGATTGACAGAAATAAAATGCCGTTAAAAATTTAGGGGTGCACACAGTTTGACTATAAGTGGACAAAACACAAACCCTGTACCCTAACGTTCCTAAATCAATCATAAAACACCAACTTAAAAGTGAAGAAAAAAGACAGAGCATTCCAACACAAGTCAATTAAAACTAATGCAACCTCATCGCATCCCTGGTGTTTTGAAACGATGATGAAAGCAATTGAAAATGATTTGATGCAATTGAAAAGCAACAAATTCGTTTTTATAATTGTACGATAATCCCATTCCATCATACCATCTGAAATCGATTCGGTGAATTTAAAAAATCGATCTACATCACAGTAGTCCTCATTAGTGAATAGGTTCTTTATCCATATGTAGATGATCGTCCCATCAGATAAAATTATATCTTATCCGCATGTCTCCACTTCAGACTCAGGATTTTCGACTTCTGTAAAAGTTCCTGAAAGCAAACCAGGTTTTAATGACATTTCGACCAAATTTGAATTTCTAAATTAACTTGACTTTATCAGGTTAAATGTTACTCAACATTTTGAACGAACGAAATTTAATGGTCAGTTACCTGCACTTCCGCAATAGTTGAATTCCCGAGCTCACTTTTCATAGATTTCTTTATGAACTCCCCGATCCCACTCATTTTTCCTTTACTGCTAAACTCATCCTGGCGTCCCGTTTTAAACTGGTTACTGTAAAGTGCATCTGCTTTCAGGGCCGCAAATGGCTTAGTGTTTAAAAATGTTTCCGACTAAAATGGAAGAAAAAGCTGCTGAACAAACAACCCAACCATCGTGTCAACGTTTTAATGCGATGAAACGCAAGTTGTCAAAATTATCATGAAAAAATTACTGCAAAACCTATCAATACAATCATTAAAACCCCAATACAGTTGTTTTTGTCAAGTTGTCAAAAAAGGATACAGCTGATACGCGGCTCAGTTGAATTGTAATGATGGGGCATTGTAAGATCAAGCGTACGGTTCGGGAAGCAGTCTAAAATGATATGACTTTTCCATGTACAATGTATATTTGACACATAGGGAACAAGCAACAAGAACAGGTAGTGTTCGAAATCATCTCATATCCTGCCTGATTTAAAAAAACAAATCTTTGTTTGAACTTCTGAATGTGAACTTCTTCAGATGAAATGTAAAATATAAATTGTTTGAATTCGATGAAAACCAATGCAAAATGCCACGATAACTTCCCTTTTTAATAGGTACCATTTCCCTAAACGTCTATTGTTGTTGGAATTTGATGAAGTCAAAAATCAATGTTGCAAAATCCGACTCCGGCACACTTTGAAAATGATGTCGACAGTTGCCATGCTCCGACTTCCATCGAATAAATCTCATGTCATATGTCACGATGATGATGCTTTTGTAACCGGAAATTGAAGTTAGTTTCTACTTTCAAAAAATGTAATAGGTATTCCGGTGGTAGATACAGATAGTTCCATTTCAACATCCTTCCATAGAAGAGTAGACTAGTGTATTGGAGTTGTATATTTCAGAGATGCGGTTTTTGGAAATGATTTTCGAACCGGGGCAGCCTGAAATATAAGTGTCTCTGGGGTTAATTGCTTATGAGATGTGGACCCTTTGGTGGGTAATCAACCACACATTTTTATACATCTTTAAATTAGATATTTACTATCATTATGGTGCATTCGATATTCAATTAAATAGATAATTAATTTTTAATCAAGGTCACCAACACCAAACGTTATGCATAACGACATAAAACAAATCAAAGCAACGTTTTCGGAATCTATCTTTAGCATTGGCGAACGTTATTACTCGACGAGTCATTAAATCCCACGAAACTTCAAACTTAGCCCACGTGCATATTACTCAGTTCTTTAGGCGTGATTTAGTCTTATCCTCAGCATACATTATCATTCTCAACATGGGAAAGTTCGGAGGTCTATCCTTCACCACAAGTTCGAATTGAGGGATAATCATCAACCCCATTGATGGTATTATACTCGGGTGGTCACCCACAATCGGCCCCACTGCTGTACGAAAAGCATTACTGGAATAGACTCGCGACGGCGTAGCAGGTGGATGGCATGGTAGTAAAATTTTGCTACGCCTTTTCATCCCGCGACCTAGCTTGTCCCATATGGAAACATGCAGTTAATGCAGTACAATAAGAACGTCACGAAAGAAACAGAAATTCCAGACCGACGCCAATGAACCAAAATAACTTTTTGCCCTCAAACAGCGTGCGTCATTCATTATTTTAGAGCCTTGGCACTTTAGCTTATCAACATGAACTATGAGAGGTACCTCATATAATGCGAACAGACTCTTTGGTTGATGCATAGCACGAACACGACAAAGCCGGACGACAAAAAATGGTGTGGATTGCATTGGAAGTGGAAAACGTCTTAAATGGAAGGATATAAACCCATTTGTTCAGCCAAAATGCGTAATGGGACGCGGTAAAGTTCGGTTGATGCAAGCATGATAAACTCACAGTTCGTTATGCTGCTGCTCGTATACCCAGAATTTTCTCATTGGTGAGTGTGGCTGTTCATTTCCCTTGTTTTTTTCTTGAGGTACGAAAGTAATGGGCATATGCATAACAGGAAGATATCCGAACCTGCATTTCATTCTTGATTTGAGGCTGTCTGTGCTTACTGTAACATTTGAACGAGCTTTTGTGTGTTCTTGTCGTCCGTCGTTCTTCTGAAGCTTCTTTCCGCTCCGCTCGTCAGTCTCGACTGAAGAAGTATAATAGTGGCATTGGAATCATTAGTTTGATCCTTAATCAACTGTAATTTTTAATTGAAGAGGAGTTAGGAGCAAGATGGCTGATGCAAACAATCAGGTATGTCGTTTTTTGTATTTTGGATTATGGAGTGTAAGCAGTAAGCCGGATGTGGTTATCATTGTGTCAATCGTTTTTTTGTTGCTGAAATTCGAATGTGACTGATGATAAGCATAATCCTTAAATGAATACAATGATTAGTATGGTTAGTGGCGTCTATGTGTTTTAGTTAGTCTGAATGCTGATGACTTGTATCTAGTTGACAGTCATAGCTAGGTAAGTAGGAAATTAGTTGGCGTCAGGTTTGGAATGATGAACTCGACAGTTATGAGATTGGTTCGAAAGTCGTCTGTTTACCTTTGTCTTCTCAATCTATCCGTTAGAAATCGAAACAGCTAGGTAATCTAATCAGTCTCATGGTGGAAGTTGTAGATTGCTTTTGTTGGTTGAAGCTATACATGATCAAATTGGACGAAGCTCAACTGCTTTGAAGTCAGATGTTTATTAAATTTTGCTTTTCTTCTAAATAGGAAAACAAGGGCGCAGGGGATGGTAGCTCGGACTACATTAAATTGAAAGTAGTGGGACAGGACACCAACGAAATTCATTTTCGGGTTAAGATGAGCACGCAGATGGAAAACTGAAAAAAAGTTACAGCGAGAGAGTGGTGAGTAATGAATTAATGAAATATACATGACTTTCAAACTCTGTCTGTCTGTTATCGATGTTCTTGCATTCATTGATGACTATCCTACTACTGTGTACTAATCTGTTAACTTGTTGTGATAATAAATACATTTTCAATTAATTTTTAGGGAGCTCCCGTCAGCTCGTTACGATTTCTCTTTGATGGCCGTCGCATCAACGACGATGAAACCCCGAAGCAGGTTAGTTAAACAAACATTACTAATTGATCCGTTAGAGTTCACGAAACCAAACCACCGAAAATTTTCAACCAAAAAGTTTTTTCAACCAAACCAAATTTCCCAAGCTTTTTTAAAGCGAAACCGAAACCATCAGGAACGTTTAATTCGTAGATAAATGCACTAAAAATATTCACAGCCTGACAAAACTCCAACAGTTCACCAAATTTCACTCCAATCAGAGCACATTGTTGTTATCTGACATTTTTATTAATTGAAATGCATTGTATTTTCAGCTCGAGATGGAGAACGACGATGTCATTGAAGTTTACCAGGAGCAGACAGGTGGTGATTACGGATCAAAGTAAACAATTAAGTTATATCTAAAGATGTTTTTTGTATGGTACGAGTACGTTAGTTGTAACTTGTTGTTTCTAACCTGTTTGAACTTTTGTTTGGAGTCTCTTAATTTCGTATTGTAAAAGAACGTCGAGTTATTTTCGATTTTTTAGTATTTTGCAAAATTTATTTAGCATTAAGTGCGTTCATTCCGTATTCAGAAATAAAATGAGAGTATTGGAATACTTACATTCAATCTTTTACGTTTATATATTGGAAATTGTATTATGAGGTAGTTATTGATGGAAGAGCCATACTACTGTTCACCAATTGAATGAAGACGAGTTAAAAGCTAACGCTTGTGAGGTGTCACAGAATTCTCGTAAAGTATTCATTCAATCGCTTTTTACAACTGCAATGAAGAATAAAGCAGCTTATCATACATTTTGTTAGGTATTTCTTCATTTCTTGTTGATCTTTAGCAAGTTTCGTGTTTCTCGTTGGATATTTAATTTGGGGATTTAGTTTTAGTAAGCGTACTGGCAAGTTACCGTACTGGCAAAAGTCTGTACTGGCAAAGGTTGGTACTGGCAAAAGACCGTACTGGCAAGAGGAGCATACTGACAAAAGGAGCATACTGGCAAAGCGCCGGTTACCGTGAAGCCTATGTCCTTTAAAAGAAAAGATATTTATTTTTGTGTACATTGTCCTGAATTTTGTCAAATAACGAGGAACCAATCTAATCAAAATACTCATATTAGTATCTCACGAAGGTCATTTGTATGCATTCGATTTTCTTACGGACACGCTCCGTTTCATTCCCAAATCCCATTTTATCCTGACAATTAGGAAGAGCATGCAGGCTCGGGGACTCGAAATTTAAAATTTTTTGGGAGAGGTTGACTAAAATACATTTTTATTTAAATATATGTCCCAAAAAAGTGCATTCAGTGAGATGCGTCAAATAGCATAAAGACAGGCTAGTCTGCATTTTATGTGAAGGGAAAAGGTTGATAGCTGAAGGCATTTTGCCTTTCCCCAAGAGAAATGTCTTGAGTAAAGAAAGAGGTTAACGTATTTCATGATGATGACGATGCACATAAAATGTCAATTCCTCTGTATATTGATGAACATTTATAATGCAAATTACTCGATTTCTTCTCATAAAATGCTTTGCAACAGTCTTCCACCACATTCCGGAATTCCTTCATATTTATATTGTCACGCTCTTGTCACTTACATGGAACTGGTTCGCTTGTCAACTCAAATTTAACCGGTTGAGGCTCATGATTCCTTTTGACAACCAACTCACACGCCTTCTGAATTTCGAATTCGCTCATTTATGTTTTTCCCTCGAGAGTGTGAGTTGGTTGTCAAAAGGAATCATGAGCCTTCAACCGCGTAAATTTGAGTTGACAGCGAACCAGTTCCATGTAAGTGACAAAGAGCGTGACAATATAAATATGAAGAATTCCGGAATGTGGTGGAAGACTGTTGCAAAGCATTTTATGAGAAGAAATCGAGTAATTTGCATTATAAATGTTCATCAATATACAGAGGAATTGACATTTATGTGCATCGTCATCATCATGAAATACGTTAACCTCTTTCTTTACTCAAGACATTTCTCTTGTGGCAAAGGCAAAATGCCTTCAGCTATCAACCTTTTCCCTTCACATAAAATGCAGACTAGCCTGTCTTTATGCTATTTGACGCATCTCACTGAATGCACTTTTTTGGGACATATATTTAAATAAAAATGTATTTTAGTCAACCTCTCCCAAAAAAATTTTAAATTTCGAGTCCCCCGAGCCTGCATGCTCTTCCTAATTGTCAGGATAAAATGGGATTTGGGAATGAAACGGAGCGTGTCCGTAAGAAAATCGAATGCATACAAATGACCTTCGTGAGATACTAATATGAGTATTTTGATTAGATGGTTCCTGCGTTATTTGACAAAATTCAGGACAATGTACACAAAAATAAATATCTTTTCTTTTAAAGACATACGCTTCACGGTAACCGCGCTTTGCCAGTATGCTCCTTTTGTCAGTATGCTCCTCTTGCCAGTACGCTCTTTTGCCATACCAAACCTTGCCAGTACAAGACTTTTGCAGTACGCGTAACTTGCCAGTACGCTTACTAAAACTAAATCCCCAAATTAAATATCCAACGAGAAACACGAAACTTGCTAAAGATCAACAAGAAATGAAGAAATACCTAACAAAATGTATGATAAGCTGCTTTATTCTTCATTGCAGTTGTAAAAAGCGATTGAATGAATACTTTACGAGAATTCTGTGACACCTCACAAGCGTTAGCTTTAACTCGTCTTCATTCAATTGCGTGAACAGTAGTATGGCTCTTCCAATCACATAAACTACCTCATAATACAATTCCCAATATATAACACGTAAAAAGATTGAATGTTAAGTATTCCAATACTCTCATTTTATTTCTGAATACGGAATGAACGCACTTAATGCTAAATAAATTTTGCAAAATACTAAAAATCGAAAAATAACTCGACTGTTTTACAATACGAAATTAAGAGACTCCAAAACAAAAGTTCAAACAGGTTAGAAACAACAAGGTACAACTAACGTACTCGTTACCATACAAAAAACATCTTTAGATATAACTTAATTGTTTACTTTGATCCCGTAAATCACCACCTGTCTGCTCCTGGTAAAACTTAATGACATCGTCGTTCCTCCATCTCGAGCTGAAAATACAATGCATTTCAATTAATAAAATGTCAGATAACAACAATGTGCTGCTCTGATTGGAGTGAAATTTGGTGAACTGGGGATTTTGTCAGGCTGTGAATATTTATGCCATTCTATCTACTCGAATTAAACTTCCTGATGGTTTCGGTTTCGCTTTAAAAAAGCTTGGGAAATTTGGTTGGCTTGAAAAAACTTTTGCGTTGAAAATTTTCCGTGGTTTTGGTTTCGTGAACTCTAACGATCAATTAGTAATGTTTGTTTAAACTAACCTGCTTCGGGGTTTCATCGTCGTTGATGCCGACGGCCATCAAACGAGAAATCTGAATCGAGCTGACGGAGCTCCCTAAAAATAATTGAAAATGTATTTATTATCACAACAACGTTAACCAATTTAGTACACAGTATAGATAGCTCACAATGAAGCTAAGAACATCGATGACAGACAGACAGAGTTGAAACTCATGTATACATTTCATTAATTCATTACTCACCACTCTCTCGCTTATACTTTTTTCAGTTTTCCCATCTGCGTGCTCATCTTAACCCGAAAATGAATTTCGTTGGGTCCCTGTCCAACTACTTTCAATTTTAATGTAGTCCGAGCTACCATCCCCTTGCGCCCTTGTTTTCCTATTTAGACAGCAAAACAAAATTTAATAAACATCTGACTTCAAAGCAGTTGAGCTTCGTCAATTTGATCATGTACTAGCCTCAACCAACAAAAAGCAATCTACAACTTCCACCATGAGCACTGATTAGATACCTAGCTGTTTCGATTCCTAACGGATAGATGGAGCGAAGACAAAGGTACAAACAGACGACTTTCGAACCAATATCATAACTGTCGAGTTCATCATTCCAAACCTGACGCCAACTAATTTCCTACTTACCTAGCTATGACTTGTCAACTAGATATACAAGTCATCAGCATTCAGACTAACTAAAACACATCAGACGCCTAATAACCATACTAATCATTCTATTCCATTTAAGATTATGCTTATCATCAGTCACATTCGAATTTCCAGCCAACAAAAACGATTGACACAATGATAACCACATCCGGTACTGCTTACACCCATCCAATCCAAAATACAAAAAACGACATACCTGATTGTTTGCATCAGCCATCTTGCTCCTAACTCCTCTTCAATTAAAAATTACATTGATTAAGATCAAACCTAATGATTCCAATGCCACCTTATACTTCTTCAGTCGAGACTGACGAGCGGAGCGAAAAGCTTCAGAAGAACGACGGACGACAAAGAACCACACAAAAGCTCGTTCAATGTCTACAGTAACACAG
>LJIJ01003864.1:0-17044 GCA_001718145.1 Orchesella cincta | reverse complement strand
TTACAGTAATTCATTTTAGCGGATTTTAAATGAGGTTGAGGTGGTTTCCTGACGAGACGAATGGATTCAGGGAAACAGTTGTTGGTACCCTAATTACAAATCCACGATAAAATCAAGAAAGCGATTCGACGACGTGAAACTCCTACATCAGAGTACAAAAACACAACATAAAAGTGTATAAAGCATATGGTTAGCCGACTTGTTAATTTATTTAGAGATGGAAAGCGCAATAAAATATCATGTTTTTGTGTCTTTTTTATAGATACATATGCAGCTGCTAGAGCAAAATTGCCGATGGCTGAATATGAATCGGATCTCAGTAGTGAAGCGGAGGGTACACCAGTATCAAAAAGACAAACACGCAAGCGTAGCTTTGTGGAGACTCAAGTTAAATCGGAGCATGAAAATGACCACAGTTACCCATGTTCCTTTGAGCATTCAACAAGACAGACTTATCATGCCCCCACCATCGACTTCCATTCAGTTCCAATAACATCTCCGTCAATGCTCAACTATCTTCAAGTCAACAGTTTGCCAACAGCGTGGAGAACCATTCAGATGGGGAGGGTGACTACATGGCTCCTCCTAACTCCAAACATTTTCTCAACGATGGCCCGCATTCCACTATACCTCGGCACCTGAATTTGACAATCACGGCGTCCAGCCACCCAAGTTTTAATACATCCTTTTCAAATCCAGCAGTTCCACGAAATGAAACTCCAATGCAGGTTTAATGCTGAATGATCCCTATGGACTAGGTCGAGCACATTTCACGGCACGTGAACATCAAGTTCAACGTGGATCTGGATTTGAAACACCGTCGACAAATCAACCATTTAATCAACCAAGTAATAATGGTAATTTACACTCGCACTATTCAATATTACAGTATCCTTACGGTATGCAATGTTTTAGTTTTTGTTTAATTTGCAGAGTTTGAAACTTGATGATTAGAAACTTCAACTACATGATGCACAACTCAGGAATCCGTGGACATACTTGTTCAAGGCAGACAGTGAATAATTTTCAAAAAGAAGCAACGACTGCTGAAATTACGCGCTTTTCTTTACCTGTTTCTTCTAAGTAAAGTCTAGACAAATTGACGGAAGACTTGAAGTCGGATGGTCTACGAAAAAATCTGGTAATTGTAAATATTCATGAGAAAAAATAGTTCCAATCGTTACGAAGCATTTTTAACTAAATAAATTGCCTTAACTCAACAGATTAAGAAGCTTGGACTTAACGGTGGCAAGGATGTCCGTGAATGTATTCGAAGAAATAATGGCAGGTCTTATGACAGATGTAATTGCAGAGAGATTCAGTTGGCTTGGATCAAGAGGAGACAAGGATCCATTTTCAAAGTCTATATTTAAGGATATTGTGATAGGTTGTTTAATAGTCCCAAAATAAATGTAACTCTAACGTATGCAAAAACTTAATTTAACTTGATTTACACTTTATAGAAGCTGTAAGAAGCAACAATAAGACTCAACTAGCAAAGGCTAATGAAATAGAAAATGGGATTAAGGAATGGCTCAAAAATGCTAAGAAGAGGTTGGCTGCAGAGTCTAAAAAGTACACAACTATTTGGTTACTATTACAGAAGTTAGTTGTCACTAACGTCACTCAATTAAAAGCTTTCTTTCTGCCTTTCTTTTAGGGAACTTTCACAGCAACGTAACGAAGAACCACACGTTGAGAACGGTGATTCTAGCAGTGAGCACAGCGATAATGGACGTTAAAGTGAATTTAAAAAGCTCTCAGTACATAGTAATTGTTAGCATAAATTGCATAAGACATTTTTTAAGTTCCTTCAGTACATGTCATAAAATTAAGCTTGTTCAAATATACCTATACAAATCACTGAATCTTTTCCATTTTCGGATGATTTTTTATTTATATTATATAATTTTCATCAAAGCGACATCTCGAAAATAAATTAATAAAATACGTGAACGATTCCATATATACTCGTGTAAAGAGTGGGGAGAACAAGGTGTAATGAGATGTGTTAAACACGAGTTTAACACCTCGTGGAGGTGCACGCGTAACACCATATGTGCACCAATTGTACGACATTTAAACGCGTAGTGTACACGGATTTTGGCGTCGATGTACTCGTGGATAACCCGTTGATTACACATAACATTGTTGCTCGGGTGGATGAGGTAAGAATTTTTTATGGTTATTAACATGCAGAATTAATTTATGTCACTTGAAACCTGAAGTAAGAAATATTCTTAATTTGTATAAAAAATTTGTGTTGAAAAAAATTCCGTAACCTCATTGTTGTTTTAAAGTTATTCCCTTGTTTCTGGTTGTAATCTGCATTGAACTTGCAACACCATTGCAGTGGAAATTCTGCGCACAGAAATATGGATTTTACCCGGGCCCATGATTTTTGCTTTGGTTGTAAGTTTCTCTTTGAATAATATTGCTTGAGTTGTTTATTAGAGTAGAAAATCACCCAACTTTCACTCAATTTTTCAGACAAATCTTCTATTTTTGGTTAACATCATGCGCATCCTGCTAACGAAGGTTCAGCGATCCAATAACTCATCCGATGCAGCACAACTAAGGTAAGCCATCAGTATGAATTTAAAATGAAATCTGTTACACAAACCTTTTCGGGTATAGGGTTTTGGTATTTTTTGTAGACGAGCAGTTAAAGCAACCTTTGTTTTATTTCCTCTCCTTGGAATTAACAACTTGCTCTTTCTTCTCATCATAAATATTTTGTCATTTTAAACGCCGGATTCGGTTCAGCACAGGTGAGTAATTATTCAGCAATTCTTTTAACTCGGTTTCTCAAAAAAATATGGACACCTCTTATTTTGTATTTAGGGCATGCTTGTATCTGTCCTTCACTGCTTTGTGAGCAAGGATGTGAGAGCAGCAAATATCCGACTTTATCGTCACTTTGAAGACACGCCGCAATGCAACATTTCTATACGAAGTGGAAACTTCATTGGCAGTATTGTACAGCGTCTATCCACGATAAGAAAAGGACCCCGGATATACATTACTTTCAAGCCAATCTTCCACAAGGTTCAGAGGAACCAAGCGGTTCACCTGATAGTTTCAACGCATCCCCAGAGTTGGTTGTGGTTTACGAAGATATGAGTCCAGCTCCAGGTGTTTCATCATCTCCAACTTCTGCATTTGCAAATGGTTGCAGAAATGGTGTTTCTCATGTTAATCCAGTGCTACTCCAAGAGAAAGCGGAGAAAGCCAATGAATTTTCCATGGAAGTTCCTTTGCGCCAGCTTCAGGGTTAATTATAGGTATAGTTCAGGCGAATGTGGAAGCTTTTATTACGTGATGAGAAACAAGAATGATGTTAAGAGGAGACCTTGTGGCGTTTGCTTCCAATTTTATGTTATATAGATCAGAAAGGCTTATTTTGAGCTTACCGTCCCAATTTTTTCGACTAATGTGTAATATATCCAACCTGAAACAGTTAATTATTATGTTACACGCGTACATGTGAAGACTAAAGTAGAAAGGTAGATATTTCTAAAATGATTACTTTGATTAGTTTTTATGAAAGACTGTGGAACAAGAGGTGTGTTGGGGGTATTACTAACTTAATAATAAATACATATATGTTGCTGCATCAAACATTTATATGTTGCGAACCCAATATTTTGTGATACTTACTCGCACAGCATCCTGTAACTGTGTTTGCCCTAGCTACCGCAAGGAGTTTCTGGCTTAATTTGCCAACCTTTTATTAGACACTGGTGGAAATCGCTAACTCAACATGATTACAACTTGACTTTGAACTAGGATACATGAGCAAGAAACAGCAATTTAAGTTGATGTGTTTGGAATTGAGAATATACTTGGCTATTGTGATCGTTTTCAAGGTGAACATAAATAATACTTCAACCTTGCACAGCATTACTTGTATGTAATTTTCCACGCATGTTTTTCATTCAAGTTTGCTGATTTATGTAGGTCAAATGGTTTCATGTATTTCGTATACTATTAGTAAGCTATGTAATATAGTTAATTATGGTTTGCAATAGTGCAATTTTTACAGCTGGAGACATATACTGTGAAACGGTTACAAAACCGTGAAGGTCGACAGAAAAATGAACATGAGAAAAAATGTAACGTATTTCTGTTGCATGCCTATAAGGTTGGACTGCCAATTCACATAGTTCGAATGTCAGAGCTACGACTTGCTTGGTTAGCGAACCAACCGAAGAATAACATGACCGCGACTGCAATCTGCTTAGACCATTTGTCAACAGTGGCTTACTGAGGTTGGGTTGGAAAGTATAAGTTTGATTGTTGATTCTTTTGTTCTGAATATTTGGGTTACTTTATTCAAAAGGTGCTCAATTTCAATGCGATGTTACATAGAATGCAAATTTAAACAAATATGCAGACTTGTTTCCGAAAGACATGAATAGCTGACTACATCTAACTTGACGAAGTATATTTGATGAAAGTATGTCAAATGCAATTGCAAAGTATTTGTACAGGATTTTATACTGCAAAAGTATATGGGAGGAAACACAGTTTGCATTGTGAACAAGCAAAAGAATTCTTAGAAATTCCTTAAACAATCCATTTGTTCTTTCCATACCTTATTTTCCAAGTGGACGTCAAAATCTAGAAAGTGTTGGCTTCCTTGATTGTAGCTGCCACATCAAAAGTTTTGTGAAGATTAAATATTATGTAAGACTTTAATAATTCATTAAAACGAGTGGCAGTACAAGGATAAGTAAAAAGAAGTTAACAAAAAACAAAGCCTGAAAGGCAAGCGATTTTCCGGAGTTGATGCGTGAGGTTTTCAAAAGTTTGAAAGTTGTTTGAAATATCAAACAAAAAACAGGAAACCCTTTCTTTATTGTCAACAATTAAATGTAGATAAATGCTCGATTTAGTCTAAATACGACAGATAAAAACTGGTTTGTCAAAGAGATACGACTTTTCTTTTCTAGAAATTTAAAAAAAGTTCGTTTACCATTCTAATTAACTTTTTTAATAAAAATAAAAAGCATCTTGGAGAAATGACAACCGTATACAAACACTCGTTTGTTGTTGCTTAAAACTTATTTCACTTTGATATTTTTTATATTTCTTGCTACTCATTTTCTTTTGTGGATATCGTTCAGACTTGTTTGATTGTCTTCCGTTGAAACCGCCAACGAATGTTCAAATGAGTCTTCAAACAAAGGTGGGGAATTATAAGCATCTATATGTGATTTAATTGGAATGATGGGCTTAAAAGCCCATTTAGTGATGGGTTTCCGGAATGGCGAGGCATGTATGTATTTATTTTAGTTTGTAGCGGAACAGTGATATTTACAAACTTTGTAGCCTAATTAAACGCTTTCTCAGAATTGTTTTGCTTACCTTATAAATTTCCTGAAAACTATCTTTAAGCAGGTTTTGGTTGGTATTATTGGGGTTTTCTATTGTTATGGTTTCTAAAACGGATGTTTCCTTCAACCTGCTTACCCATATTGAGTTATTTCATTTAAAATAAAAAAGAACTCATGCATTCTTTTCACTTATTATTTCTCTATAATAGGTACATAATATCCATTAGACTTTTAATAAAATTCAAACTAATATTTAGGTGGTGCAAATTCCGACCAGAGAATGCTACGGGTGTTTTTACTCCACAGTCTCATTTCCTGCCATTAACTATCTAACTAAACATCCAAATCCAACTGTCAATTACAACTGAATCTGTAATTCCAGGGAAGGTTAATTTGGTGTGCACAGGCCCGGAACAGAATAAACAAAGCAAACGCTCAAACCCCTCAGGATTGTTACAGGATTTATTTAATCTCCAAATTCAGTAAGCCTCGAGTGTATGTTTTTCTCTTTCCTAGTAGGTACCAGGAAATGAGAATAGACGGTAAATAATTTTACCATTCAATTGTCAATTTAAAAATAACATTGAAAGCAGTATATCCTGTGAGCGTGGTAACAACTGAAATAAGTACTGGTAGCCTGCATGTTTAATTTAGATATAGTCGTTGTGTATTCTTTGAGCACAAGAGAAATTGTCCAAGATTAAATGAAAATAAGTGGTAAGTTCCTACTAATACTGAGAAATTAGGGAAAAGATTTTTGGATGAACAGGTGAAGCATTAGGAAGATCAAAAGCTTTACTTTTACTCTTTTACAAATGAAATTTCATCCTTTTTAGTGATGAGCAACAGGATCTGAACATAAGTATCAAGAGATTGTATGAAGATGAAAATGTAATAAGAAGGTGCATAAAGGATACAAAGCACAGAGGGCAAATTGCCAAATTTTGTGACAGTGCTTGTATTCACATATGTTGTAGAGCACAAAATTTGATGAAGATTGATATGCTACATGGCATGTCAAAGTGTCCATGGAGGCTCACAATGTCAGGTCAAAGTTGAATGGCCAGATTTCAAAAAAAAATTTTTATAAATTTGGTACTTTTTAATATTGAAAGTTAACCGCACGGTAATTATAGTCTATATGAGCAGCAAATGTTCCCCAAGTTTCATGTTGAAATGTTTGATCATTTAAAAGTTATTACAAAATTACTGTTTTTTTTAAAATATTTTGAAATCGACATTATGACGAACTCCCAAACATTCCGCAGGTTCTGAAACATGGTATATAAACTAGACACCTTGGGGTAAAAGGTACTGAAGACAGAATTTGCGGAAAGTACGGGAGTTGGGCAAAAATGCGATTTAAAGTTCAGGTGAAATTATGACGCAATCACGATATCAGAGCTGGGTAATCTAAAAAAAATTCACCAGTAAACATGTACTATATATTATTATTAAATGTCAAAAATACATTGATTGCACTTCAAGCCAATCAAATGCATTCAATAAGTGTTTCGACATTTAATAATAATATATAGTACATGTTTACTGGTGAATTTTTTTTAGATTACCCAGCTCTGATATCGTGATTGCGTCATAATTTCACCTGAACTTTAAATCGCATTTTGCCCAACTCCCGTACTTTCCGCAAATTCTGTCTTCAGTACCTTTTACCCCAAGGTGTCTAGTTTATATACCATGTTTCAGAATCTGCGGAATGTTTGGGAGTTCGTCATAATGTCGATTTCAAAATATTTCAAAAAAAAACAGTAATTTTGTAATAACTTTTAAATGATCAAACATTTCAACATTAAACTTGGGGAACATTTGCTTCTCATATAGACAATAATTACCATGCGGTTAACTTTCAATATTAAAAAGCACCAAATTTATAAAAAAATATTTTTGAAATCTGGCCTTTCAACTTTGACCTGACATTGTGAGCCTCCATGGACACTTTGACATGCCATGTACATATCAATCTTCATCAAATTTTGTGCTCTACAACATAGGTGAAATACAAGCACTGTCACAAAATTTTGGCAATTTGCCCTCTGTGCAAAGCTATTTGTTCATGTTTGCCTTTCTGGAAAATTGGAATTGTTACTCCGGGAAAGGACGTTTCCTCACCGGGTTATCATTTCTTCGGGCCACCGACTTTTAGCCAACCAGAAATTCCAGTGATATATCATAAATAGACACAAACATGCATAAAATATCTAAACATGTATGTTTGACAATGTCATTTAATAAAAGGATAATTGCATTTGCGGATACTAAGGATTAAAAATGTGATGGAATTTTCTGTTTCAGTATCAAGTAGGTCTTTGTGAGCAACCTTGAGGCAAACTTTATCCATATGGCTATGAAAGTTTGAAATTATACACGTGTATTATTGGAAATGATTCAGCAATAGTTGATAGTAAAGCACTTGCTTAGGGTGATGAAAAGTGCATTGATAATTATAAGTGTAACTTCCAAGAACCACATATGAATCATTCGTTTTAACAGCCAATTCGACAATTTATCGACATACCGCGATGAGCAAAGTCGATTTTAATTGGAGATTACTTTACAAATCAGACTAGGAATGTATTTGAAGCATTCCTAATTTTTTGCACGTGTATCCAATGAAGGTTTACGAAGCGTGTACGAAAAAGAAGAATCTTTTCAACTTTAGCTGATTGCCAATATAAAGTATGTTGCGAAGAGAATACTAAAAGCTCTCACTTGCTAATCCCAAGGTAAATATCCTTTGGTCTCAAATTTGAGTCCACTTAATGAACTGGATTTTGAGAGTTGCTTGATAAAATTGTCTGGATGAATCTCGAATCAGTAAACACATCCAAATTTCCTCATCATCTAGCGCATGAATATAGCTGGGTTGAAAACGTGTTGCAGCTGCAGCTTAATCTGCTTACTATGAACAAAAATTAGTGAGCAGAAATGAATTTGCTAGAAAACTACTGGCAAAATGGCTCAACTGAAATCTAGTACGTTTATAGTGTTACTGGATTGTACTGAATGTTATGTGCTTATCTCTTCAGGCTTTGCAAAACAGGACACCTATAGAATTTTGTTGTATGCAAGGGATTCAAATTGAAGTAGAAGGAAATCAACCGTATAGAGCAATAGGAGTGCAATCTCCCATACAGGGTTATTATGCCTCTTATCCAACCGGTTTCGGATGTGGTATCCTGAAAAACAACTTATGCAAGAGTTTACTTGGGGCTTACATAAGAAGTAGTAGGTATTTCAAACAATTTGCACAAGGTGGTTAGGTAAGATAAAAGAAAATGCTGTTACCAAACAAATAAAATAAAATATAACGAAAGTATATATTTTGCATAAAGTAGGGCGCATTAGGTGCAAAATACAGTACAATGTTTTGTTCCATATACATATCGATATAAAAGCTATGAATTAAGACTGGATATGATATCTCTCAAACTAGCAGCCAATATAAATTTATTAAATTCACAAAAACTGCGAACAGAACTACACTACTAAATACTTTTTAATTGTATTCCGAAGTCCCACATATTATTTTTATAAAGTTTATATGTATGGTTAATATTGGCATTTTCAGGAGTTTTCCAAACTGAATGCTTTGTCATCTTTGAGAAACGGTACTTTTTTCACAGCTAGAATTTGGAATTAATGTTGAAGTTTCCTCAGTTTTATAGGTTGCCTGTCGTTTTACAATGTAATCTACCAATGTACAAAATGTAAACTAAATTCCCCAAGATGATATTTACTTTCGACAAAATTAAAAAAGCAACTGCTTACTCAAGAGAGATCAATTTCATTTTGATCAAATTGAAAAAAAATCTTTATTCAGTATCGAGTCGATACTGAATAAAGATTTACTTGATTGCGTTGATTTTCTTTTAGGTGGATAGTAAACACAACGTTCTGGAAGCTTTTTTGTTTAGTTTACGTTCCCGGGAAAACAGTACTTGCTTCTTTCTTACAAAACGATAAATCCACAAACAGATGACCTTTGTACGTTTCACAAGTGAATTTGAAGCTTGACATCGCATCACGGACTTCCTAAAACCTATTCAATCTTGTTTGAGTAATACTTACGAAAACAAATTATGTTTTGAAGGATGATAAATATTTCAGTTTGTAAACGTCATTGAATTCTAAATGGAATTAAGGATTGAATATCCTCGCAGGATTCTTATTAGAATTATTTGAGTAACTGAAGTGAATAAATTTTTCACTTCATTCAATTATCAAGGAAAATTTAGAATGACTTTTATCACTGCCTGTGTGCCTGCCTTTCTGAAATAAACAGTATGCGTCATCGTAAATAATTACGGAAGCTTCCAAGTATTGTATTGTGATCCTCCGGCAAACTTTCGTATTTTGTGAGCCTTTGACAATCTCAAAAAATGATTATATTGTATCCAAGAAATGTTTACAAATATAAGTGGATGAGCCTATTGATGATATCTTAGAAAAAATGTATCTAAATGTCCAATTAGTGGATGACATGTGTTTCTCATGATGATATTTCATGAGATCGGTTTATTACTAATTTAACGGGTTGTTTTTGTTGTAGTTGTCATGCCCAGAAAATCTGCAAAATATCCTACTATTTTCCAACAACTTCTAGTAATACTAGAAATTTTATTTAGAAACGAGACAGATGTTTTATTTCATGTCCAATATGTTTGATAAACAACATTTTTAACCAAAGCAGTGCATACCTGCCATCTCAATCTGCCCCGTTTGTAAACGAAGCTCTACTTTAGAAAGAGAGTTCAAGCAAAGAAATCTAGATAACAAGGAGGAGAAAGCAAACATTGTAGATTCACTGCGAGCATTGATCCAGCGTTAGGAAGTTGAAAGCAAGTGCTCTGATCAAGAGCAAGCTCTAAACTGAACAGCAACTTGGCTTGTATGAGTGTTTTGTTGGACTCAAGCTGTTGCTGAAAAAGAGCCTTGGAAGTATTTTTTACCATATTTAGTTCCTTTCTCTTCGTGTTCCCTGGGGGACTTGCATCACAGCAAAAAGAACTTCTGTGCTGAAGTAGTTCGTTGCACACAATCTGATTTTCAAAAGCAGAACATGGTTGAAAACTGAAAAAAACAAACAAAATAGTTCTGCGCTATATACAAGCTAACGATCAAAAGGATGTGATCTGTGATATTGCTCAAATTATAGTAAAGGATATGATGCTACATATCATTATGCACAATAGTTATACGAATTTGGTTTCATTTCATGTCATTTTCAACTCAACAAAAAAGACTGATCACAAACGGTCACCTTTGCATGCATAAAAAGACTCCTGTGGTTTTCAAGTAAATATCAAACGTACATACGGCAAGTGAACTCTAGGGTAAACCTGGTATTACATGTTAAAGGAAAATACTTACACCAATCTATACCTCTTACTATATACCTCTACTGATTTTCACTGTACTGTACAAGGTTCAAGTGATGTGAAGGATTAAAAACTATCACGAACAACTGCTTTTCTGCACAGATGATACGATTAGTCACCTTCCTTCATTGATGTAAACAATTCTTGTTTACGTGAATATGCTGACGTTGTTAGCATAAACTGCACCCTTGTTAGTAATCAAACTCACAAAATTCCACAAAATACTCCATGTTTGTAGGAGAAACGAGTAGGAATTTATTAAAAAGTAATGAAATACTACTGGCTACATTTCGAACCTGACTAGAATTATTGACATTATCAACTCATATGATACAGTCTAACGTTTGCTATTTTTACTTGAATTATAATATTTCCGGAAATAAACTACGTAAATGTGGTATTTAAGAAGGATTAACTATAACTAATCAACGCCCCAGCAAAAGTAAGTCTACTACTCGGGTTATATTAAAATTAAAGAACTTGAGAGGAGTATCCCAATCAATAAAATTGGAACCACCAAACTTAATTTTCAACGTCGGAACGGATTTCATCATCAGATTGTGTGTTTTCCTTGTCCACCTGTCACCCCTTCCTGTCAATCTGATAGTGACTAGTTTTGACGTCTTGTAAACGTCCCCAGGGCTTCCAAATATCCCAAAGATAACCAGGCTCGTGTCAACAACTTCGATGACAATTATGACCAATGTGGGAAGAGGAATTGAGAGTCGTCCACCACTATACTGAACAACCATGTAGATTGAGATGATTTGAACAATTGATGGAATGAATAGAAGATAAATCATGATGCTAGAGTGAATGACATTGAAGTACTGGACCAAAAGTTGAATTCGTCGTAAAAGTTTAAAGTAGTTTCCATGTCCACGCCTGTTTATAAATTTTGAGAAATTTTAAAAATAAACGGCTATATAATTAAAATAGTCAGTAAGTTAAAACCAACCTTAGAAGCGACCTGCAGATATCCGGTGATGCATACCATTGTAACAAGAATTTGGATCAGGAAAATTACTCCCAAACAGGAGCCTAGATGCCAAAAGAGTAGATTTCCAATCAAGGAAATTCCGCTCACCAAATAATCCAGTCCTTTAATATCAACATTTTCCAGGAGTCCAACAAGCCATACAAATACGTTGTTTGGGAACGAAGGTTTGATACAAGCCGCCATTCCAAGTAGAATCGGCATGATTTTTGCAGAGAGAACGAGTAACCCAGTAATTCCACGAACAAAACGGCAATTAAACTGGCTGGGAGTCATTATCAAGCCATCCCGTTCCATTTCATTTTCCATGTCAGCAAGTCCATTGAGAATGGTAACGATCCCTTGAAATTCCTTCTCCATTTTTATTATCATGTTCAAAAAACAAAGCAAAACGGAGGCAAACGAATCGCCAGAATTTATTTGTCAAAGTTAGATTTCAGACATGGGCAACCATCAGAAATGGAAGAATGGAAAAGGATATAATTGTAACCCGTCGCCAAAACATGGAGCGTGGGGAGTTGTGAGCTTGAAAATTGAGATTGGGGCTCCATTTAAGTGGGGTGACTTGGAAATACTGGTCGTATCGAAGAAGTTCTTTGATTCCAGAAAGTAACCCGAATCGCAAAGCCATAGCTGAAGTTTCACCCTGGACGTTTTGTTACTGACTAAAACATTATTTTGCATGGTAGCAAGGAATTATGGCGTTATTGCTCAAGATATATTTACCTGTGGTATTAATTACTAATAAAGGATTGCTAATCTTTCTTGGGAATTTTTTGACAGTAATGTAACCTCAGGAAGGAAATGAACACAATGAATAATCCAAGGCAATTTCCCAAGAATGTCATGTCATGTCAATCCAGACGAGAATTACATGCAGGAAAAATAAATTGGCTTCAATATTACTTTCCCCAAACCAGATTTCAAGATTACCAGAAACTAAATTTGTAATTACGGTTTTGCATAATGAGCAGGTATCGCCAAGGTGAAGTCCCACTGGTATATTTCACGTGACGGAGGCTTCTAATTTACTTTTACACAAATAAAATTATTTTAGCAAGTCAATACAAAAACTTGTCGACCTGCAAAGGGGAAGAAAGCAACTGCGGGATGTTTATTCTTGATTTATAACTGGTAATTCCAGTTAATTAAATTCACTTATTTAACCCATCTCACAGAAAAATTGCTCTAGCACTAGACGAAGTTTGAAAGTCTATTGGAACGTGAAGTGTATTCTAACCCAAAATTATGCTAATATTTAAGTCCATATCTTCTAAAAATATTCAATTTATTAAATCGAGCTAGACAAGGAGTAACCAATTTAATTATTATTTGTATTCACTTTCAAATATTACAAGTTTTGGGTTGTTTTTGGTATCTTTGTTGTTATATATAAGGATAGTCCTAATTCATATAGCTCAAAATCTAAAATATAATAACTTGTCACGCTTGACTATCATCGGTATCATGGAGAAATTATTGATTTTGTTGACAGCAACCATGCAGGTGGGAAAATAGGAAGCTGATCAAAGTAGGAAGTAACAAATCATATGGTAGCTTTCTCCGAGTGAGAAACTCCTTGCAAATTCTAGTTTCAGAGAAATAATATGCTCGTGCAAGACTAATCCCTGCTGAGTTGAAATCTTGATTCCTATCTGAGCCTTTGCTTTCACCTTTTCCCAAAACTGGAAACACGTTCCCCGTGAGGCGTTTGCTTACATATCTCTCGTTACTGCTAGAAAAACGAACTGACTTTGTCATTACTTGTCAGTTGAAACTCATCTCACTCATTGTCCTTCTGTTTAGCTACGGCAGAATTCAATAACGAAGCAGATTTACTCGTTGAAGCGTGTTATCAATAAAATTAAAAGTGAAAACTAAACTTGTCCGTTTCAAAAAAAAATCGCAGTATTAGATGGTTTAAAAGGATTGATTTCTGTCACGTTTTGTTTACTTGTGCAATATACTTACAACGAGCTTGTTAGCTTATTTCTATAGTATAACCTTTTAACAAAAATCGTGAAAAACAAAATATCATACCGCTTTTGGATATACATTTATTTCTCAGGACGCTTTGACATTAATTGTATAAATGGGTATCTTCTGATTTTCTGTTTGTAAACAATCCTGGATAAACGAATAAATATGTTTGAGAAGCCGACACATACAAATTGTCAGGGCAATACAATAAAATATTTTTTTTTTGGGATATATTTATAAGGAAGAATGTTTGACGTGCCGAGCAGAAAACAGAGACTGATGAATGATATCACATGTTAGCTATAATAATTGAATTGCTTGGAAAAGATCTATGCATTTCATTTTTAATATATGATTGTTTGCCTATGAAATAAAATAGGTCAGTTTGCACAATATAAATTAATTCTCTATTTATTGCGTTAGTGTAAAATGCATTGTTTCATTTAATTCGGGGAGTTCAAATTTAATGAAACAAGGCGAGTATCTGAGAATGACTAGCAAGGCCATTCTAATTCGTTGACCTCAGCAGATGGAATTGCAACAGTAACAGTGCAGCATTTTTACTTCCTTTAAATTAAATGAACACAAGTCGTGAATTCTATCTTTCCGAATTAAATGAAACACTGCTCACATGGTTACCTTGCGAACGCAATAAATTAGAGAATTAATTTATATTGTGCATGCTGGCCTATTTATTTTTCATAGACATAAGAATTAAACAGTCATATATGAACTTTTCATCCGTATGAAAGCCATAGATCTTTTCCAAGATTCATATTTTTTTAGCAAACAATTATTATAGCTAACATGTGATATCATTCATCAGTCTCTGTTTTCTGCTCGACACGTCTAGACATTCTTCCTTATAAATATCATCCCAAATAAAAAATATTTTATTGTATTCCCTTGACAATTTGTAATGTAATTCTCAAACATATTTATTTCGTTTATCCAGGACTTGTTTACAAACTGAAAATCAGAAGATAACCCCTTCATACAACTTAATGTCAAATTTCCTGAGAAATAAATGTATATCCAATTAGCGGATGATATTTTGTTTTTCACGATTTTTGTTAAAAGGTTATACTATACAAATTAGCTAACAAGCTCGTTGTAAATATAATGCACAAGTAAACAAAACGTGACTGAAAATCCAATCCTTTTAAACCATCTAATAATACTACGAATTTTAGAAGTTTAGTTTTTCACGTTTAATTTTATTGATAACACGCTTCAACGAGTAAATCTGCTTCGTTATTGAATTCTGCCGTAGCTAAGCAGAAGGACAATGAGTGAGAATGAGTTTCAACTGACAAGTAATGACAAAGTCAGTTCGCTTTTCTAGCAGTAACGAGAGATATGTAAGCAAACGGCCTCACGGGGAATGCGTTTCCAGTTTTGGGAAAGTGAAAACAAAGGCTCAGATAGGAATCAAGCTTTCAACTCAGCAGGGATTAGTCTTGCATGAGCATATTATTTCTCTGAAACTAGAATTCGCAAGGAGTTTCTCACTCGGAGAAAGCTACCATATGATTTGTTACTTGCTACTTTGATCATGCCTTCCTATTCTCTACCTGCATGGTTGCTGTCAACAAAATCAATAATTTGTCCATGATACGGATGATAGTCAAGCGTAACAAGTTATCATATTTTAGATTTTGAGCTATATGATTAGAATATCCTTATATGTAACAACAAATATACCAAAACAACCCAAAACTGTAAATTTGAAAGTGAATTACAAATAATAATTAAATTGTACTCCTTGTCTAGCTCGATTGCAAATAATAAATTGAATATTATTTAGAAGATATGGACTTAAATATTAGCATAATTTTTGGGTAGAATACACTTCATCTAAGCTAGAGTAATTTCTGTGAGATGGGTTAATTAGTGAATTTTAACTCGAATAACATTATCAATCAAGAATGAACATCACGCAGTTGCTTTCTTCCCTTTGCAGGCATGGGTGCTGGTCGAGAACTTTTTGTATTGACTTGCTAAAATATTTTTATTTGTGTTATAAGTAAATTAGAAACCTCCGTCACATGAAATACACCAGTGTGACTTCACCTTGGCGATACATGCTCATTATGCAAACCGTAATTACAAATTTAGTTTCTGGTTACTTGAAATCTGGTTTGGGAAAGTAATATTGAAGCCAATTTATTTTTCCTGCATGTAATTCTCGTCTGGATTGACAGACATGACATTCTTGGGAAATTGACTTGGATAAGCTGTGTTCATTTCCTTCCTGAAGTTATATTACCGTCAAAAATTCCCAAGAAAGATTAGCAATCCTTTATTATATTAATACACTGGTATATATCTTTGAGCAATAACGCCATAATTCCTTGCTACCATGCAAAATTCAAAATAATGTTTTAGTCAGTAACCAAATGCCCAGAGTTAAACTGCAGCTATGGCTTTGCGATTCGGGTTACTTTCTGGAATCAAAGAACTTCTTCGATACGACCAGTATTTCCAAGTCCACCACTTAAATGGAGCCCCAATCTCAATTTTCAAGCTCACAACTCCCCACGCTCCATGTTTTGGCGACGGGTTACAATTATATCCTTTTCCATTCTTCCATTTCTGATGGTTGCCCAATGTCTGAAATCTGGAACTTTGACAAATAAATTTCTGGCGATTTCGTTTGCCTCCGTTTTGCTTTGTTTTTTGAACATGATAATAAAAATGGAGAAGGAATTTCAAGGATCGTTACCATTCTCAATGGACTTACTGACATGGAAATGAAATGGAACGGGATGCATGATAATGACTCCAGCCAGTTTAATTGCCGTTTTTGTTCGTGGAATTACTGGTTACTCGTTCTCTCTGCAAAAAATCATGCCGATTCTACTTGGAATGGCGGCTTGTATCAAACTTCTTCCGAACAACGTTTGTTGGCTTGTTGGAATCCTGGAAAATGTTGATATTAAAGGACGGATTATTGGTGAGCGGAATATCATGATTGGAAATCTACTCTTTGCATCTAGGCTCCTGTTTGGGAGTAATTTTCTGATCCAAATCCTCGTGACAATGGTATGCATCACTGGCTATCTGCGGGTTCTTTTAAGGTAGGTTTTTAACTTACTATTTTAATTAAATAGCCGTTTATTTTTTAAAAAATTCTCAAAATTTATAAATAGGTATGGACATGGAAACTGCTTTAAACTTTTACGACGAATTCAACTTTTGGTCCAGTACTTCAATGTCATTCACTCTAGCATCATGATTTATCTTCTATTCATTCCATCAATTGTTCAAATCATCTCAATCTATTGTTCAGTAATAGTGGTGGAGACTGCTCAAATTCCTCTTCCCAC